>OMLI01026165.1:0-11646 GCA_900302605.1 Rondeletia loricata | reverse complement strand
GTTAGACTACAACACTTATTATGGGGAAATGGGTATAAGAGTAGCCTACAGTAGGAAAGAGGCGTACTTTGTGTTTTAAAAACATTTCGCTTATGAGTTATTGATCCCGGAAATTCGAATCTGTGAATATCTTTCTAACTTCACCTAACCAACACCCTCGTGATTGAGGCGGTACCTTTTTATGATCTGTATCATTCAATATCTCCAAAGTATTGACGCGATTGCGACGAGGACTGCCGCAGCAGCCGTTTCCGGATCGCTGCGAGTTTGTCTTAAGAGACTTAGAAGTCCTCTGGACTGCCTCCAACTTCTCCTGGAGTTAGGAGCTGTTTTCAGCTCTCAGACCCTTTGTGAATTGCTCTTATCCCAAAAACCTAGGACTCCTAACGTTAGGAGTGACACGGCCATTATTTTTAGGAGTTGCTCCTAAATTGGCGAGTTAGGACCAACTCTTAGCCTTAAGATTCTTTGTGAATACGGGCCCAGGTCTTCGTTTGTCTTGCACTCAAACTGAGCTGGTATTGAAAACAACACCCCAGCAACAGCCCTGATTATATTAAGGGATGTAATCAAGTGAAATTTATATTGTGCCTGAACGGGAAATTCTATCGAAAATAGAATAATATCCATTTGGAATGAATGAGAAATGTGTGCTAAGAAAGAAAGGATTCTTCTACAGAAAGAAAGAAAAAAAATCCCTGTCCTTCCAAAAGATTACAGGGAAGATGAGAGTTATGGCTCGGGTTTGACAAGAGAGTTATTGAGCAGATGGAGGCTGTGAGGCTAAACACAGTTATGGCTGGAACAGCGACTAGCCTCTGGAATGCAGTGAAAGGGCAAGGCCACTCTTACCGATATTGGGGCTATCTCTGCACGGCTGTATCTCTGCACCTTTTTGGGGGCTGAGGGATTTTTTTTGAGTGGGAGTGTGTTCCAAAAATGTTACTTTATAGAGCACTTTTAACAAACAGGTTGTCACAAAGTGCTACAGAAAACAAATAAAACCGATAGAAAGAAGGACAATAAAAAGATGCCGTGGGTCGCGTGACTCACGTTCAGTCTCAGGGATGGAGCTGCTGATGGAGGAGCTGGTGGAGGTGACGGTACTCATGGAGGGGCTCATACCGTACGCAGGGTATACCCCCGTCATAGCCGCCGTGTGGGACACCCACGCAGCAGGGTCGATGGGCCGGATTGGCTCACCTGTTGGATGAAAAGGGGGGAGGTGGGTGGTGCAAAGGGGTTTGAAGTTTTACCACAAAATCAGAAGCCAGAGTAACACGCAGCAAGCTAGACAGCTGCATATCTTTGCAATGAGGTTTACTTTAAAATACAATGTGCTGAGAGAGAGAGAGAGAGAAAGACACAGAGAGAAAAAAGAAAAAGAAAGAAAAAAAAAAAAAAGACAGAAACAAAAGAAAGAAAGAAAGAAAGAAATACTCACTCCTGGGCAGAGCGAAGCAGCTACGAGGGTTGGGGTCCCAGCACTTGGCTACAGTCAGAGTAATGGGGCTGGTAATAAACACAAACACAAAGTTTACACAGACTGTTAACACAGAGCTAAAAACACACAGAATAGTCCCAACTTAACCTTTACTAGGGTTCAGTTAAGTTGCTTGATTTGCACCTGTGTTTTATGGTAGGGTTTTTATATTTATTGCTGTTAAAGAAGCTGTGAAGACACCCTTTGCATGAATGCATGGCTACTCATGCAGATTCTGTCTGTCTGTCTGTCTGTCTCAGTGAGCGAGTGCCTATGTGCCACTCACCCTGGCTTGTGTACTATGTCCCTCAGTACTCGGACTGCGTCATCATTGCTCATGTTCTCAAAGTTTATGTCATTCACCTACAGGGAAAGAAAAAACATGTCCATCTCTCAGTAGTTTCCTATATGGAACAAGTATAATCCAGAATTTGACAGTCACAACTTAAGTCCATCACAACTCAAAATACAGGTATGTTTTACACAGTGTTCACAAACATTACAGGAACATAACGTCGTCAAACCTTTCACAGCCTCAAAATATATGTAAAGTTCATGTTTAGCTGTCACATACTATCAGTCTTTGCATCAAAAAAGACACCTAGGGATCGGGTCTTCAAGAAAGGATTCAATGGAAAATGAGGACTAGAGCCACTTTGGCACAACATTTTGATATTGAAATGTTAATTACCTTGTTGTAGTTAGTCATGTCAAATTATAAATGCAACTGATAGTCCAAAACATTTGTCAGCTCTATGTCATATAACGTGATATTTGTGTATTATAATGTGGGATGTGACTGGGATAACATGGAAAAAGCTGGGAGTGTGGGAACAAGCAGGAAAAGAGGAATCCCCCTGGAATTTAGTAAAAAAAATTGTAATCCTAAATATCTGAAATCGCTGAATGTGTGACAAAATTTTATCCTTTCAAATACAATTTCAATAGAGTTAAACAATGCCATCTGGATAGACAAACCTTTGATTACTCTCACACTACTGAGTCATTTCACTGCCAGCAGGTGCTGGCAATAAACACAAACACAACATGCACCTACCCACACACACTTTCCTGGTCCGAGTCCCAGGTATGCAACACCACACATTTCTTTCCCTCACACACACACGCACACACACACACACACACACACACACCTGCAGCAGCATGTCCCCAGGCTCTATGCGTCCGTCTGCGGCCACAGCTCCTCCCTTCATGATGGAGCCGATGTAGATTCCTCCGTCTCCCCTCTCATTACTCTGTCCCACAATACTGATGCCCAGGAAGTTGTACTTCTCTGTGGAGTAGAGAGGCGAGTAAAGGACAAGAGAGGAGAAGAGAATGAGTGTAATGATGAGTGCATTAAGATTAGGGAGTAGAGACAGACATTTGGTTTACCACCTGCCTCAATATGAGACAAATCACTTGCATGAACTTGTTTTACTTGTGAAAGGTCTTTGACTCAAACAACAATAAATGCACACAGTGTGTGACTGTATATGGGATTGACTGGAGACTGTCCATATTCAGAAAAAGAAACAGCAGGATCTGTTTATCCCAACAAATCTAAGTGGATTCAGAGAAGTTTCCATGTGGCCGAGCCACTGACCCATGTTGAGAGTGACGGTGATGATGTTCAGAGACATGGTGGAGTCTGTGATGCTGCTGAATGACGAGGACTGGAGGACACAAGAGGAAAATAAGAGGGAGGAAAACAAAGAAAGATGGAGAAAAGAGAATAAGTCAGAAAGTTGGATACAATAACATTTTGGATAAAATCATCAGCTGATCTAGTCGTCATGCTCGTGGCATGTGGTCTCACCCTGTCCATGTTGGAGGTCTTGGGTTTTCGTCGGCGACGGCGGTGTCGTCTCATTAGACGAGAGGAGCTCTGCTCAGTGGAGCTACTAAACCTGAAAGCGAGAAGGTAGAGATTTACAAATCATAAACACACTTGGCAATATCCACAAGCTAATGGCCAAACAATCATGACAGGGACTTAAACATGGGAGCAACACAGCGTATGACATTTCTGGGAGGTTGTAGTGGACAGATACTTTACAGACAGCATTTGGCTGCAAATGTCACCGTGTCATTTATTTGACGAGTGAGTTTACATTTCTTTATCGACAAAACTTTCCCACCTCAAGCAAGCATAAAAACTTTGATAGATCATAATTCACATAAAAATACTTAGATGGAAACCCATATATTCTTTCCACATGAGCGAACATATCTCAACATCAAATCAACCGTACTACTACCTACTTAACAAGAAATGCTTCAACCACCGTGTCCATGTTTGAACCAAGTGAGGCTTGCCAGGACCACCTTTAAAGGCCCAATCCATTGAAAAACAAAAATTTTCCAGCTTTCTGCTTGGTTATGAGGCAATTGGGCTGTAAATTGGCGTGACTGAAAATCGAAAATCAGGGTTTGTGATATTTTAAATAAACATTGTATAGCCAAAACCTCGACTTGCTCCTCGTTCACCAAGTCTGGTAGGTTGACACCTGATGCCATTCCTTCAGTCAACTCAAATAAGCAACAATCTGCAACCAGCCAACGCTTTTTATTCACAGGTAATGTTAGCTTTCATAGGCTAGCGTCTCGTTTGCTAGCGTCTGTCCAACACGTTCAGTACTGTTTACAGTTTACATGCGTGGTCACCTCCAGTGTGTGATTGGCCGTCAAAGCTCTGTTGTGAACAGAAAGGATACACCCACAGTTATCAAGACAGGCGCAACATGTAGTGAAAATGTGGGTGCATAAAACCAGTATTCTATGTGAAAATGAAGGCAAAGATGTTTTTAAGTGACTTTATTGCACTTTTAAGGTGATTTGCAGACAGCACAAACTGAATTTAAAGTCTCCAACATGGGTATTTCTATTTATTTACACTTATTGGGGGAAACATTTGACCCATCCCAATTACTTAGGGGCAGTGGGCAGCCGCTGCGCAGTGCCCGGGGAGCAATTAGGGGTGAAGTGCCTTGCTCAAGGGCACAACGGCAGGGACTGGCACCTGATACTGACTCCAACAACCCTCCAGTTGCCAGCTCACATCATGCCAGATTTTCCCCCGCCTGGCTCGGGATTCAAACTGGCAACCTTCCGGCTTCAAGCCCGCTTCTCTACCCCTGGGCTACCCTGCCGCCCCATTTAACCGTTTATAAGAGAGCATCCAAAGCACTATTAGTTTACTTGAAGCTATGACCCAACTGACTAATCATCAGTTGGCACCAAGATGCAGAAATATTGTTCAGGCAGAAATCTATTTCCTCCTGAAAGATATCGATCAAAGAACCCATCAACTTGAATACAGAGGCAGTTCTCTAGCCAAACGCTTTTTCTTTTTTGGGGGTTGCAAATATGAAGAAGTTGGACAGCTACACAGTGCGTCTGACCTGCTGGTGGCGTCGTCATCCTCTGAATCAAAGCAGGAAGTAGACTCCAGCTCGCTGCTCACGAAGGAGGAGCAGCTGTCGTACTCGGCGCCACCGCGGCCCACTGCCCGTGACGAGTGCCCATTCTGCCTCCCACCTGCAGGGGGACAGGGTTGTGATCAGGATGACGCATGAAAGCAGGATATAAGGGTGAGAAAAAAAAAACTGGGAAAAAATGAAAAGAAGTGGTGTGTCCAAAAAGCACATTACTTCCACAAAATGGAGGCGCACACCCTAGATTTCAGCTACAATGTGACATAATGTTGAGCAGACGGATACATTAGTTGCATAAAAGCACAAGTTTCTATCTTGTTTTTAGTCACCATGGCGCCATCAAGAAGCAAATTCAGGTCAGTCAGTCAGGGGTGAGACACTCCACTCCTCTTTACCAGTATGCTATCTAACCTTGTCATGGTTTACAATGCTCAAATCATGTCTGTTCCTTATTGAGCAGTAACTAATTCATAAAAGGACAACCCAGCTTTCCACCGCAACATGGTCTTGTTGTGACACAAACCATAGTCATCCAACCCCAGCACGAACCTAACTACAGGTTCTTTGTGATGGTAGCAGGCTGGGTAGGCTGCGTTGCAGAAAGGACTGTGCCATTTTGGGAAGCCCATTTGTGGTGAGCCTGTCTGAAATTGTGTTGGGCTGCGACAAACAAATCCATGTATGGGAAACGCTGGATTTTTACCCACCAGATAAATACAATTAGGGAGCTGTGAAAATGATGTGTAATAAAACTGATACATCACAGGACAATGAGAGAATATAATACAGAGCTATGCAGTGAAGAACTTCCTGACCGTGGTCGTGGTTGTGTTTCCGTCTCGGCCTCTCCCGCTCTCTCCTCTGCGACACCATGGAGCCCGTCTCTGTGTCATTGTCCAGAGTGTCCCGACCGCTCGCCGCTTTCCCGCTGCAGAGGGAGAGGGTGCAGAGGGAGAGCAGGGAGACAAAGACAATGTTGGAGAGATAATATTTGATACCAGATTGTCGATCACACTGCATTATCATCAGAGTAGTTAAGTTAATTTAACAACAATTAAAAGAAATGTTTCTATATTATATGCTTCTCATCACAATAATGTCACAAACTGTCTTACGTCAGAGAAAGGGGTGTAGGCTAAGGATGTGCACAGCTTGCACATTGTAGTTGAGTATTTTGCAGGAGCTGCAATTATTCAGTGTTGGTTGACTTGTTCCAGTCTGGTGAGCATTTCTGTTTCATTGCTATGATTGAATTATACACACCTTGTTTTATGTGTAGACTATTCATATTACATTTACAATTGTGAAAACCGAGAATAGCTATCATTTCTTTTCAGCAAAAAAAATATTCAACAACAAGCTAAAAGACTGAAAATAGCAAATCTAAAAAAGACAAATTAACTGTCCAAATTCCAAGTCAATTGAAAAGCTGTCAACTTTATGAATGGCTGAAATGATTGATTACTCTGCAGAGGATAGACAACCTAACAATACATGGGAGGGAGAAAAATGTCAAAGGGTAGGAAAAAATGTGTTTTCTCCCCCGGGCAGTCACAGGGTGTTCACACTTTTTCCATTCAACTTGTTGTGTCCTCAGTTATTATGGTTATTAGGCAGCACAGAAAGGCTCATTCAAGACACATGCACAGAGCCAAACACAAGGTGCGCATGGCAATCAATATCACACACACTCACAATCTCTCTCCTTCACAAACGCACAAAAACACACCACACACACATACACAGCCTTCTTCGAGTGTACTGACTGGTAGGAAGGGGGTCTGGAGTCTCCGATGCCCCCGGTCCTCTCCAGAGGGGGTGGTGGCTCTAGACTGTCCGCCACTGAGCCTCCATCTGAGTGGGCCCCGTCTCCAGAGACCAGCTGTAAAGACAGGTCAGAGTGATGAGACAAACACTCAGGCAGAAAGACAAGCATGCACAGACTATTTACCATGCAACAAGTGGGCACCAGCCAGACAGGTCAGAGCACTAGTGTTTTTACACTAGACCGGATTCCAGAGCAAGACTGGGCTTTTTAGATTTGGATCACAGCCGCAAAAGGTTTAAGAATCCCCCAAGTTAGAGACATTCAGGTGAAAAGGTCAGAAAGACAAACGGAGACAGATAGACAAGCTATCTACCACAGAGCTGCCATATGAATGGTCATAGCACAGAACAACAAATGCAATAAGTCAATTCAGGTCCTGGGGGGTCAATGAGTGCAGTCCAGACAGGTTAGATGAGCAAGCATCAGTGAGTGAGTGAATGAAAACAAACTGAAACAAACAGGTGCAATCAGAGTTTTCTAAAGAGAAATGGTTGGCATATGCCACCAACAAATTAAAAAATAGTTGTTTGCCTATATTACACTTAAATTATGCAAACCTATTTGATCAGGCCTTGGAGTGCATCAGGTAGGTTACAGCAGGGATATCAAACTGTACAGCCAGAGTGATAAACCCAAATGCCATCAAGAGTGGACATATAGGGAAAAAAAGAGCTTCATGTTGAGATCATGAGCCCAAATGCTCAATGCCCAAATGCTATTTTCCAGTTTGTGCCTATATGCTGACTGTGTGCTGTTTTCGTGTTGTTGCTTGTTTGCAGTGCAGGGAGTTTACTTTGGTGTGCAGAAAGGGGAGGGTGTGTGTTTGATTTGTACTGCAGGCCAGTTGATGTGCACTGAGATAGGGGGCAAAAATGATTTGATGAACAAAATCAGTTTGTGGCAGCTGAAAATATTTGGCAGGCCAGCACAACACACAAGCCGCAGGCCACATATGATGTGATGATAGTGACCCAGGCCCTTAGGCCCCAGAGAACAATCAGTCAGGTAATTGAAACAACAGATGAACACTGGAGACAAACAAATGGACACTGTAATAGAAATAACATTTTGTTGTACATGGAACATTTCAAGACCCCCCCCAACAGAATAACAAACAGACTCACAGGCGCGCACACACACACACACACAGAGAGAGAGAGAGAGAGAGAGAGAGAGAGAGCGAGAAAGAAGAATGGTCTTTGAAACAGAGCCAACCAAACCTCCAGACAGACTAATGAAAATGACCACAACCCAGGCACAAAGCAGGACGAGCACGCTGGATTAGAAACTCAAAAACCTACCAATACCATTGCATTGACAAATCTCAAACTAAATCGAAAAAAAAAACATAAATCTAAACACATCGCACTCAATCAACCCCATATATCAGCCGCTCACACCGAGACACAAAACACTCTCACTCTCTCCATTTCCCCCAACCCTGTGTGATTCAATCTTCTTGTTAGGCGACGTGCAGTGAGGCTCTTTGTTAAGTTTGATCACGTTTTTTCCCCCTATCCTGTGATTTCACTTGCTCTTAATCCAATCTCAATGAAGAGGAGAGAGGAAGGGAGGCCGTGCACCAGCACCTGATGTCTCACATGTTGTGGAGACGAATTATTGCTCTGTGCCTCTGAGTGAGTTGGAAAATGCATGTACACGTGTGTGTGCAGTGTGGTGTGTGTGAAATTAGTTTATAAATGTAATGTAGCCTATTACTTCAAAAGAATGTAAAAAAAAAGAACAAGAGGAGTGTGCATGTGTGTGTTATTCCTAAGATCATTATCTGATAATATTATCACGCAGATGCATAGGGCCTCTCCCTAGAGACAGAGTATGGTTGTGGTCACTGGCCAACAGATGGCAATCATTGTTATACATGCACACACGCATGCATGCCATGTACACACTAGGCGTGGGAGGGAGAAAAAACATGTATACAGCATAGTATCGCGATATTTTGCGTGACAAAATTTTATCGATACACGGACGCCAAGTATCCAACTCTTATCATTTAATTATTAATATTTTAATACACAGAACTTTTTGGTACTAGGATAACAAAACCGACACAGCCGTACCCAAGCTATATAGAGAAGTGAAGCTTTGATTTGATTTGATTTATTTCGCCATACTCAGTAATACAAAACAATGACAACTAAATTAAAGTTGAGGAATCATTGAGTACAGCAGAAAGAGTTGCATTGACCTGCGATGCATGGACGTGAAGGGCAGTGGATCCCTATGTGACTATAACAGCACATTACCTCACAGAGGACTGACTGCTGTCTCACGTTCTCCAAACTAGACCCAAGTTTTCCTTTGGGGACATAATTTGCAGTCAAAAAAGGCAATATATTGCAATACTCAGCATATCGCAAATCGTTAAAAATCGCAATATCGTATCATGCCAATATCGTATCGTGGTGCCTCTGGTGATTCCCACCCCTAGTATACACACAGCTATTTTTTTAACAAACACACCAACTAAACAGCCAAAATTAGCACATACACAGACAAACACACAAAACACAAACAAAAATCACTCCAGGATGTATTTTGAACCTACCCATGACACCACACGTCCATTAAAACAGGGCAACTTGGCATTGTCATCAGAAATTTCCTCCTTTACCACCCTGTAAGGAAGACAAAGCTTTGATTCAGTTAACCTTTACTCACTCATGCACACAAAAGCACTCTAAGGACAATGAAACACGGGCTACATTTAGAGGCAATGGAGATGGGCAATATGGGATGAAAATGTATGCGGATATCATAGTGCACTACAAAGGTGTACAGCGAGAAAACGCTATTGGTTACAGTTTCCCCAACCATAAACCTGGGGGTTTATCGGCCCAGCACCTTTGTCGCATGTCATCCCTCTCTCTCTCAATCTTTCCCGTCTCTCTTCACAAAAAAGATGCCCCCAAATATTATATATAAATAAATGTATATATATTGTCTGTGGAACATGGCATTACTGCTCAATAGTTCATACTTCATGAAAGCAGGTTAACCTAGACATATGGATTATGTCCCAATGTCAACGTATTCCCTCAACCTTACCTAGAAAGACACTGCCTCAGCCTCAGCTGATGGATGGCTAATATAAAACACAACATATAGATAAATAAGCTTAATACATTTAAGGGAAACAAAATGGATGAAATAAACTTTTAAAGTCTCAGCATAATACCCATCATTCCAATCTAACCAAGTGGAAGTTAGGCAGCTGTGGAATTTGGCTTGTTTAACACGTGAGATCTTTCAATCTCCTTTACTAAGAAAGGATGCAAACTAGATTTTGAACAGAGTTAAACCCAATTACACTGTTCAACACAAACTCAGAATACCAGAGTGAGAATCCCACATCACCACTTTTCAGAGGTTGTCTACCAGCGCTCTGACCTGGAAAATGTGTCAAAAGACAGCAACTTTGAAATCAATTAGTTTCAGGGAATATGTAAATAACCCTTAGTGTCTATCCATCCTAGGCAGCCCTCCACTCCTGGCTCTGAATTTAGCAAGAGGGCCATGACGGTCTTCTGGACTAAAAGGGTTCTCCCTGTACAAAGGTGCTGCTCAACCGTGTGAATTTGGAGCAACCCCTTCCAATCTACAATTGATTGCTTCATGATAAGCATCACATGGTGCCTCAACGCCACCTTGTCGCAAAATCCAGGGGGAAAACCTGGCATGCCTTTACCAAGTGCCACAGACTATTGGTGGTGACAGGATTAGTCTTGCCTTTCAGAGAAGAAGGAACAGAGATGGTCAGCGAGTCCCTGGTCTCCATTCCTGTCTGACAGGTTACTCGTACTGTTACATACCAACACAGTCTCAAGAGGCCAATTAAAGGTTTATTTACAGAATATCCCACCACTATTCACAACATGAATAGCTTCGGGCCCGTTCAAAACATGCCTGTCCCACTTCTTGCAAAGGCCAGAAGCTGTTGCCCCACCCTTGTTTGAGTTTAGACAAAAACAACTAAGGAACCCTGGATGAAGTGGCTGAAAAACAGAACCTTCTCTTCCCTTAACTTATATGGGTTACAGAAGGCACTGTTTGGCCTAACATAAAGAGCCTAGTACTCTCCAGCCATGTTTTAACACAAAAGGACACGCTCATAAAGCTGCAGGGTGATGAACAGGGCATTCCTGTGTCCAACTCTGCATTCCTCGGGCTAATAGACAACAGCAGCAGGGGCCTGCTGGGCTGACTGACCGTCTCCACTCTGACACTAGCCTGTTAGCATGAGATCACGATACGTTAGCTAGCTACTGACAGTACTAGCTACTGTTATTCTTCATGTTGTCAACTCTTCCCGTCATTCCTTCATCAGGAAAAAAGTTAAAGGGCCCGTTGGGACTTTTAGTGGCGTGTATGAAACGATCAAACAGCAAACTTCGCCAGACAGTGAAGACACAAGACGAGTGATAAGCTAACAGCACAATGTAAACAAACGGCCCAGTGGGGTCGGGACTAACCACACGGACCTGCTAACACGGTGAGCTAGCAGCTAACAAAGGAACTGCAATACAAGCAGCTAGGTTAGCTAATGTAACGTGAAGTTAACCCCGATGACACGCCGGTTAGATCAGGTTAACAGCTAATCTAACCGAGGTGTGGCGTGCTGATCTGCTCGTTACCCGAAGTCATCGTCCATAGACTTGAAGAAGAACTTGTAGTTGGGTTTCTTCAGGACGTTTTTAAAGTCCGCGAGAGTGACTCTGTCCGCCGGCACGGACAGTTTCACCAGGTAGGGTGTTTCCTGGTCGTCGAGGTGGTAGATAATCTTGGTCTCTCCCATCTCGGACTGCGGCTGGGGCGAGGCAGGCAGGGTGCATCAAGCCGCGGGCCTGGCTCCCTCTCGGGCTCCCCGTGAAGCTGCG
>OMLI01026115.1:22796-52355 GCA_900302605.1 Rondeletia loricata | reverse complement strand
AGAGAGAGAGAGAGAGAGAGAGAGAGAGAGAGAGAGAGAGAGTGAGTGAGAGAGAATGGGAGTGCTGGCTATGAGTGTGTGAGGAAACCTCCAACTAAGCACAGGCATCAAAAAACAGAGTGTAACCAGCCTCTTGTGTTTCAGCCTGGGAAAAGGTAACCGGAGACAAGAGGAGAATGTTGTGTTTGTAAACCACTATTAATCAGTCAAATGGCATCCAACTTATTCAAGCTTCCCTATCTGGCCAAGAGCAGAGGACAGATGGATGTAGAGTTACGTGGGGGCTACACAGCGTCGCCATCGGGCGTCAGTGTCGCCATCGGGCGTCAGCCGTCAGGAGAATGCTCTCATTAAAGTCAATCGAACCTGCTACACATCCCGCGTTGCGTCAAATACGATGGCAGCCTCCAGCATAAAGGTTCGCCTAGAACAAACTTTCAATGGCTGACGCTAGCGTTCAATCCATAGCCTGCCAAATTCATATAGACTGTATTTTGCCTTGGATGTTCATGTTAAACCACTGACTATTAAAACAATGCTGTAGTCTATATCCTCTTATTTCTTTATATTTTTTTCATGTGGTAACGTTATATATGCCTACAATAATATACGTTTCTGATTTGATTAACATACCAAATAAAATATAAGCCAAATAAAGATATACACATTTTCAGTTGTAACTTGGCTATAAAATGATGAGAAATGATCACACAAATGGTCTTGTGCTGGATTTAATTTAAAAGTGGTCCAACTGTCTTTCTGTGAAGCGACGCGATCACGCTAATGGCAACAGTGTAGCCAGGCCAGAAACAGCTGGACGCGTTACCAATGACGACGTGACGCTGATGGCTACTGTGTAGCTTCTCTGTTAATGATATTTTAAAGACAGCAATAACTGATGTAATGTGTTGACTCGTTGAAATGGAGACTACATCCTTAAGCATCAATCATTTTGATGTTTCTCATTCTAGCCCCATTATTCAAATATTGTCAAGCAACCATGGAATAATTTCATAATGTCATAAGCATTTCTAGAGAAGCAGAAACATTTGTATTCAAGAACTGGCCATTGTGGAGAATAAGTTATCCAGATGATCAATTTGCAGGACTGATAGGGACCCCTTAATTTCTGCAATTAAACGCATAAACTGGGTTATAATTCACCTTTGAAAGAAATGAGTCTTTGTGTTTCAATTTCTGCCTGTATAAGCAAAAAGTAGCAGACATAATTCCAATGAATACAAGCTCTAGGGGCTGACTTCAAAATATTGATATGCTAGTATGAGCACAACCCCAAAATGAACAGAGAATGCAAATGAGGGAAATTCAACTCCCTGTATAAAATATACATTAATTAAGGATGGCATTTTCACTCAATGAATAGTGACTACTTGAATATAAGGTTTAACACTACATAGGCTACTACTGTATGTTTAAGCACAATGCACACAGCGAAACAAAAATGTACCCAAAGGAAAGTGATTCTTTCGATCCAGGCTTCCCTTACAAGATTTTGGCAAATGAAATCTAAGTGACTCATTTGTTTACATTACATGCTCCATGTAATGGACTCCCTTTCACATTTTTGTTTGTAAATACTGAAATTACACAACTGTGGACATGGGAGGGGCAGGTTCACCTTAAACGACTTTATTAGGAATGTCTGGTGGGATACTAAGTGATATGGCGTTCATCCAACTCGCTTCAGCCAGATGATTTACTTTGCCCATTTTGATCCCTTTGCATGACATTCTTTTCTTTTCCAAAATGAGAATTCAGGTCTTTTCAATCTACTCTGTATTTTCTGACATTGGAGCGTTAATTTCTGGCTGGCATTCAGCATAATACATCCAACATCCTTGAAGATATTCTACCTCACACAGTCTGACACAGTGACCCATTATCTGTGGTTGAAGCCTCAGGCAAGTGCACAATGTCAGGAATAGGCTACTCCAACAGGCAACGCACAAGACGACAGACATGAATCTCAGCAGTCACTTGGTCAGTACAAGATAACCACTGCATAACGTAGAAGCATAATAGTGCTGCAAACTGCGAAGGATTGCAGGGGGCGTGCTGTCCTCGTCCTTATAGAGATTTTGAATAGTGAAGTCTGCATTTATGAGCGCATTATAACTAACCTACAATCAATTTGACATCCGTCGTCTATGTGTTATTATAATGATATAATCTGGGTATAGCGTCAACTAGCAGGTTATGTCAATGGGAGGACCACACTGATCGGTATGATGTACAGGTGCAGACAGCTCGAGTCAGCGCTGAGACAGATTGGCATTTCAAGGCATTTTTAAAAGGACAAACTCAGAAATATGAACACATTTGATCCTGTATTACAAAATTAAATCGCCCCAAAAGTGTCATAGCATAGCTTCTGTTTTGTGGCGTAACCCATTTACAAAATCACAATTCAATGATTTGCCTTGAATCCTGGCGTTGGCATTTATTTACACAAAGTTACCATGGATGAAAGAGTGCCAAATCACGTCGTGGTATTATAGCATCAAACACAGAACTAACATAAAGGCCTGGTAAATGAAATCCGCATCTCTAGGGGTCTGCTACACGGCTGTTCATCCTCTGCAGTGGCCGTACAATGTGCTGCGAGAGAGGCGCGTCTAAATAATGAGGGCGACAGCACGAGACATTAAATAAAAGGCACGGCTGTGTTTGTGGTGACACTGCAACATACGATAACAGCGTACACAGCAGAAATCCTACTCACTTTGTAGAAAATCATCTTTAAAGTGCCGTAGAACCCCATCCTTGTAATCCGGTGTGGGTGTTTTTCCTCTTCAGTGAAAATCGGTGAAGTCCAAATCTCTCTGCGCGGTGGGGAGATTGCTCTGACAGCGCGAGGGCAGCGTACTCTCAGGTAAATCCGACGCTATCTCTGATGTGAACATGCTCGGGCACGTCACGGGACTGGCGTGCACGTAGCAGATCCCCCCTACCCCGGTAAAGGAAAGCTCCGCCGTGTCACGCCGACTGAACGGGGCTCGGTGAACAATGCGATGCGACGATCCCGGAGGCGTGCGTGCCACCGACCAGCCTCGCCGAGCAGGGAGAACCAGATGAAGGGGAGAAGGGGGAGAGCAGTGGCACTCGAGAGAGAGAGAGAGAGGGGAGGAGTGGAGGGGAGCGTCAGAGCGCAGAGCCGTGCCCTCTTCCTCCTCTCTACACCGTATCGGATTACAGCCTCCCCGATGGAGAGGAAGGGAATGGTGCAGTCCAAAGATTCAACACTGTGCGCAGCGCATCATATATGAGCAGGGTACCGGGGGAACATATGCATAGCAGAGGAGCAGGCGAGAGAGCTGGTTGTGGGGTGCACTCCTTTCTTTCTTTGTTTTTTTCTGGCACAAGTGGACCCCCCACTTGTTGCACCACCACCTCCGCCCCCATCCACGCCCCGCCCTGGGACTACACCACCCCTCCTCATTATTTCCCCACAGGCGGCATCTTCACTTATAAACTGCTTATGCATTGAATAGTGATTAGAGCGACGATTTAAGTAATTCAAAGCGGAAATTCTGTTCCTAGTAGGTTTTTGGAGTAAAACAAATAGGAACAAATATGAACACTGCATTCGAGAATTTCAACATCCCAGCCAACAGACTACATGACACAAAGTAGTCTGCCATTATGCTCCATTTGGCAACAGTGTAAACAATCCACCTGCTTATTTACACACAAACTGAATAGCCTAATACTCCCATTTCAATACCAATTACACGTGCCTAATTAACAAAACTATGCACTGTTGATGGCTCAACAATTTGAAGTTGTTATTTTACAGCCGTTAACAAATCAAAACCACAAAATGGCAGATTCAGTCAAAAAAATTACATAAGCATAAATGAATACAAAGTGCAGGTGAATGCAAACTGCAATCAGTAAAATGCATTGTTTGAATTCCCTTGTTAGTATTTCTGTCACAGCTCAAGAAACTGCCTTTTCAAGGGGGACATATAGCTATCAGGTAAGCAACTGGTGCTGACAGCTAACTTGGCTTTTCCTATTCAACTAAGGGCTTTGTTTAGCTATACAACATAAACATACTAGAAGCTTTTTGTTTGATTAATTTGGACAAATTGAGAACAGAGACTATGAAATGGTGTCCCAGCATCTGTGTGACCAGTCATTACTGAGCAGTTAGCGACTTTTCAGAGTGCAGAATGTTAATTAAACATTGAGCGTGGGGTTATTGGCATCTAGGCATGCCACAGCGTTAATCTATGACTAAAACATCTCTATAATAGATAAGATATGTAATATGAAGCTATATGGCCTTACAATACCAATTTGCACAATGCCATTTGTTTCAATAGGTTAATTTCCACCCTTGACCTCACAGGACATCTGCATTAGTCAGTGGAGATTATCCAAACAAAAACAGGGGACACAATGAAGGCTCATGGGAAGCGCTCTATTCTCAGGTGATGGGGCATTGAGATCTCGCAGCCTTTCAGACACCCTAGGCCTACACCTGTAATTATTAAATCATCTAGAGTGGAGGGGGAAATTGAGGGCTTTTAGACCTGAGAAGTAAAACACTTGGCAAGAGAGTGCTGGCAAAATCTGCCACAACTTGGAAACATAATTGTTGAGTGTTGGACCAAACAACAGAGAAACTGATGTGACATCAAACTTATGCTGTGAACCACAAGGCTATCTCCATGTTAGTTTACCTAGGCAAATAACCTCGTCACAAAGACAGGGACACTGCTTTTTATGCTTTATGAAAAGAACTCTGGACGGATGCAGTGAAGGATACCAATCATGATCACTGAGTGAGAGTCCACATACTTTTCATATGTATTCATCTGAGAAGACAGGACAGATGTGGAGGGACGTGGGTAATCTGGACATTGCACTCACACAGGGATTCTCTCCTTTGTTACCATAGTAACACCAAAAAAAGCATTCAAAGCAAGGGAGGCGGGGGTGCGTCAGAAAGGATGGTTTGAGTTTTGTCTGTGTGTGTTTGAGGTGGCCCTCATGAGAAAGCCCCTCTCGTTCCTCTCCGCTGGCCCAACCTTTACACAGCACACTGGAATGCTCGGCATGCAAGAGGGGTTGCACTGCGGCCTTTGAATAGGCCGTGGCCTCCTTTGTCGTTCCCCTCCTGCCACTTGGTAAAGCATTAACCCGCCTCCCCCCTCATTCTGACCTCCTGCTTATCAAAACCAAAATCCTGCTAGACAAACACAAAGCTTCACAAAACAGGTGTCTTTCAGAGCACTCATTTTAGACTGTATTTTGTCTTCTCGTCATCATAGAAACAAAAACGTTTCAAGTGATAGGGCTGCACTAGACATCAGCTCCTTGGGCTTTAATATTTGGAACTGCAGTGAAAGTATAAAAATACAGTCTAATTACATTGCAGTGCAGTGGATAGCTAGTGGGAAAATGCAAATGCTGTCTCATTTGACTACACAAATAGAAGGCAACATGGATATTGGTGTCAACCTTTCAACATAGTGAATCAATAGATGCTGTTCTAGCTTACAGTTGTGAAGTTCAGTTGGACATGTTGAGGAGTGAATGAAAGGAGGAGCAGGTAGTGAGTGAAATATAGATTTAACACCTGTCTAGTAAGATTGGATGGATTTGACTGTGGCTTAACATTCAAAAGCAAGATACATAGGTGGGAAAAAGCTACGCTACAGGAGAATAGGGTCTTCTTGAGCAAATGTTTAATGTGAGGTGCTGAACTTGAAGGAGGTAAATACTTCTTGGGCAATGATGCAGCACTAAACAGAGCCATGTCATTGTGTGATTGTCCTTACTGTGACAAAATGAGGGACTAGGGGGTCTCCTCTCAATGGATTTTCAGCAATGGTGAAGTGTGAGCCACATTCCAGATTGGACAGATGCAATGCATGTGGGGGAGGATGAATAAGGAAACCATGGATCATGGCATTCTGCGAAGCACAATAGTAGCATCATCTGCATGGGGTTGACTTAACATATCCTATAGCCACCCACGCGACTAAAACGCTGAGGTTTGAAGGGGTCAGAGGTCAACAAAGAAATTAATGCAAGAGGCACTGGCATCTCCCTTGTGACATCAATGAGGTCCATGGGAAATAAATGAAGAACAAAAGTCAGTATTTGCAATTACTGGCAATCATTTACAGATTTGAATTTCAAGTAGATGCAACATTTTACAATATATATGACTTAAGTCTTAAGAAGCATTCAGAAAATAATTAACAGACAATACACTACACACTGGAGAAAATGGAAGCAAAGTTCACAAAATTTTTTAACACTTAGGAAAGCAAGGTGAAATCCAAAGACAAAGAACAACAGTGTCCTGTGTTGTTCCCCCACACAGGCACACATGCGCGCACATGCACTGAAAGGCTGAAGACATCAGGAGCGAGTGGGGTTGTGGGTTGTATAATAATAATGCCATAAATTACTGGGTAACACTAATATTGAGTTTTATTTGTTGTATATCACAGCAGAATCTAAATGGGACTTTTTCCCCAGTTGAAAAGCGGTGAAGGTCACATTTTATGATAACACAACGCATTATAGCTGGATTATATTCCTTTCTGTTCTGGTGAAAGGACAATAAGATCTCATGTAAACTGGTTAAGAAAAAGCTACTACAAATTAATTTTTTTGCCAAGGGGACAGTGGAATTGCAAACATTGCTTTCATTTTATTGGTATTTATCATTTAAAGGCCCTATATGTAAGTTGGTACTCTTACTGACAGTGTATGACAGTGGCCGTTAGGGGAACAGTGAGTCTCTTACACGCGCTCCTGGCTCGCTCGTGCGTGCCCCGTGTTTGTGTGTGTGTGTGAGGCAGGCTCAGGAACGCGCATAACGTCACATCCGGTAAATTTGCCACGAAATGTCGGCCCGCCACCTCCACATTCCTGCTCATACAGAGACTGAACGGCTGAACAGAGAGAGACAAGGCTGGTGTCATTAGTTCTCATTAGTTACGGAGAATTCACTCATTGGCAATAAAAAACGCAAAATGAATGTTAATTTTGGCCGAAAACTTACATATAGGGCCTTTAACAGTTTTTTCACAAATACAAAAGAATTTTTTTTATATTTATTTCCTCACATTTCAGAGTGCTTTAACAATAAGCAGAAGGCAGTAAACCAAAAAAACACAATACTCAAGCAATGCAGAAAAATCACACCCAGGTGGTGAAGTAAGCGGTGCACGTGACGCATTGGCTACTCCTGATTGGTCTAAATCTCATGCTACGAACGGACACACACACGGACAGAAACACAGACACACATGTCACGTATAGAAGCGGCTGCACCGTTTCTTTGTATGTAGAGCTCCCGAGTTTCAGAGCGGGACAGGAGGCTAGGGGTTTCTTTAAGGCCCCCATTGGAATTAGTTGTAATCATAATAGAAGTCCTTCATAATACATCTACCCCGCATTAGTTCTGAAGCCTACTACTTTTTAAGACTTGCAAAGTAGAACTAAATAGACAACACACAACTTATGTCTATCAAACAACTCAACCATTTCCTGAACTTGACAAAATTTTGACTTGCCATACCGTTCCACTCTAACATGGAAGCTACAGAACAGCTTGCACTACAAGTGGGCCACATATGTAGCAGAACAGGGATGTCTAGAGCTCTGCTCCTCACCACCAAACAACATGCCTGGGAACAATGACCATCTTGTCTCCTAATTTATTCATGACTACTGCTGTAACTGATCACTGATTTAGGACCTCAGTGATAGGATAAAAGACCAAGAAGTGGAAGCTGTTGATCTCTCCAGGGCGAATGAATAAATCAGTGTGGCACAAGTGCTGAGGGAAAATGATATTAACCCTTTGGCCTCAGTATGTACATCGAACAGAGGAAAGAGGCTATGACTCACATAGAAAGCCAAACATTTGCTCCACTCTCAACCATTCTGCTGCCCAATGAATAAATGCAAAGTTGACCTTTGGCCGTGCCAAATTCATACAGTAGTTATACAGCTATGAAAAAGAATTGTAACATCAGGAAGAGTGTGGTTTCCACTGTGCAATACAAATAAATGTTACAATCTTGACTGTCTACAGTTCTATAACTAACTAGCTTTTGCATCATCTTTCAGCATTGTAAAGGAATAATGAAATGTAGGCCAACAGTTTACAATAAGTAAAAAAATTCCTGTAAAAATCCTTTGTCCAATTCTAATATACAATGAATACCCCAAAAGGAGGTCACATACTTCTAATGGTGAATTCTGCAGGCAAAATTTCACCATAGAGGTGTTAACATTTTCCTCCACTTCCAATCCTCTCCCCATTATAAGCCTATCAGGTTTTGCATGTGGATGCACACTGAGCTGTCATATCACATTCAGAAATGAAAGAGGGTTATGGAAATGTGTGTGATGAGCCAGGTGAAACTTGGCTGGTGCTGGCATCAACATTTACACAGAAACGGATAAACCCCTTTAATCATCCAGAATTACCACTCTACATCCCAGATGAAGCAGAGCAAGCCACATTGTACCTGCTGGGTATTGGCTGTCATCTGTAGGTGCCTGAGTTTGCTTGAGAAGTTGTGGGAAAGTGTGCAGGGATATTCTGACTGTGTCTTGGTCACATTTGATGCCCTGACCTGAACTATTAAAGAACTTCACACGTCACACTGCCTTTGGTATTTTTCACTTAATGTATCCTTCTCATCTGTAATGCAATCTCATACTACCCTCCATCTCTGGAACAAGGCAGTAATTTGCATGTTTGCTGTTCCAACCAAATGGCATCAAGAGGAAATAGGCCTAACCTCTCAAGGGAGGTTTTACCCTCCTCTAATTGGATCAGAGTATGCTATTCAATCTGTAAATGAAAGATATGAAGGAAAAGCTAACCTTCATTGCACACAGTCAGTCTGTTGCAGACAGAGAAATAAGCAAACACATTGGTCCAGGGAACAAAATTAACTTTTTGGCTTACCAGCCAGGCAGATTTTTTACCGGCCAAAAATGATAAATAGCTTTTTAGTGTTATTATTACTATATAATCAGGGGTTTTCCTGGCTCAGAATGGACCTTTGGGGGGTGACTACTTCACGACAGTAAGCATGATTTTCCGCATCGCGACTATGCGTAAAAGCAATGAGTCTGTGTTACCTTATTTGACAGAAATCTATGCATTTTCCTGTTATTTCTGACCATTTGATAAACAAAAATGTCTATTATGCTTGAGTAAATGAAACCCCAAATAACCAAACTGGGTAAAACATTTTTTATTACAACATTGGAAGGGGGGGAGGTGAGTGAGTTTGAGGGAGAGGGGAGTGGGGTTGCGGGAGTGGGGTTGAGGGAACGGGGTTGAGGGAGAGTGGAGTGGGTTACTTGAGGTAGCTTAATGAATCTAATCGAAGCTATTTCTTGTATGAAAATTCAGAAAGTTGGCTCCTAATTCTTTTACACGCCAGAGTGGCTGAGTAGCCTCCGTAATTTACAGGCCAAAGAGGAAATCTACACGCCATTGGCGCTTGGCGGGTGTTAATTTTGTTCCCTGCATTGGTCATTTCGTCGTTTAGGGATTTAACTTAATTCTTAAGAATAGTTTTAAAGTAGGCATTCAAAAAGATAGAGAATGCAATAGTAGAATGTAACTATAGATGGTCTGGATATTACTTTATGATCAAAATTAATCTATGCATGAACTATAATGCAGAGTGGTGTGTTTGTCAAGCACTTTGCTGAGATAAGTCTTCATCGTGTTCACTGACTTATGAAGCCTTGGCTGCTGTGCTGCATATTGAAAAATGGCTAGCCTCACAGACGTGTGTGCACGCATGCAAGAACGCACACACACACACACACGCATGCACGCACAACCACCCACCATTTCCCCTACCTAAGCTTGTGTTGTGATGGAAGAGAAGCTCTACATTTAAAAATAGCTCAATTTTACAGGCCGAGCTCTCCGCTAATAATGCTAATACGCATTCTCATTGAGCCTGCACTGGAAAGGTTGAGGAAGCGGAGTTACAGTGTTCCTCAAAAAGTTTCCTTGAAAAAGCAACAACTTCCATCATATTATACCACACTGCAACATCATAATACAAACACTACTCTGAGAGGAAGACGCTAAAACGTCATCTTCCTCAAACAAACAAACAAACAGGAGTTGGACCAAAAAGCAGGGGAATGTAGGGTTGAACCAACTTCAGTGGCAAGATAAATTGTTTAGTTTTCAACAATTTGCAGAACAATGAACTGCAAGAAAGAGCAGAAGAAGAAAATGAGAAGAAAATGAGTAGAGAAGGCTGGGAAAGCAATTTGTTGTTGAGGATGAGGTAGTAGTCTCTCTCTTTTGGCGGCTTTCGGACTATTAAACCAAGATGAATCATATTGACAGGTGAGCCTGAACAATGAGGTAATGTGGAAAGAACGCAGGTGGAACATCTTCAGTGTTGCTGAGCTGAAAGCTCTCATATTGTTCCCCTATTCTTGATAGACAGGCTAAGTAGAAAAGTGGCACAAATAAACAGAAAAACCCATCTGATAAGACTGAAAGACGTGACTCCCATCTTGAATCACAATCCAATTTCCAGAAAGTGAAGGGCATGTTTGATCTTGTTTAGATGTGTCCACTGGCCATGCCTTTGAAAGCCCAGGCTCTTGTCTAAAGTGTCTGCTAGGGATTATCGTTATCTCTGATGGTCCACCAGCGCAAGTGGGTGATACCAACCTTTTTAGTGCCCGACTCGACTGCTATCAACTGCCATGTCTGTGAGTGAGACTTAAATAATGGTCATATTTTGAAGGGAGATCAAAGAGGCAGAACATGAAAGCATATATGTCTTTGTTTGTTGGTGAATATGATGGATGCAATGCAACAGCAATGCAACTCTGCATGCATACTATACCATACCAAATTCCCCTCAAGCATGTGTTAACTAAATGAGTGGACATGACAACAATTTTATTTTTGTGAAATAAAGAGAATATAAGTGCTGGTTTAAGGGGTAAAACAAGTGTATACGTGTGTGTGTGTGTGTGTGTGTTAGAGAGAGAGTGAGAGAAAGTGAGATTGAGGAACAAAACAGTGTTCATGTGTGGAGGGGAACAATAAGCTGTAATCTGTTAGAGGGTGTATATGTTTGAATGTATTGTGGGTTGGAAACAAATGTTCTCTGATAGTGGAATCATGAATACCACTATTATCAGCGGCCATCTTTGGACCAAGAGGAGGGAGTTTCCTAAGGACTTGTGTGTGTTTACCTGAATGCATGTAGGCCTACAACCTGACGGTTCTACAACCACAAGGGAGACTTGTGGTTGTAAAATGGCAAAATGGAATCTCCTACTGAGCTATCAGGCATCAGATCTGAGCTGCTGTCTATAGAAAAACGTATCCAGGATCTCCTCCAGCACCAATCCCAACTAACATGTACAGTTGTTAAAAAGCATACATTTCAAATGTATTCACAGTCAATCAATTATTTTGAAGTTTATTTATTTATTTTAAAAAAGGGACAGTGCTAATTTTCATCCGCAGTCCCTGGGCACACATTTTTTATTTTGTTGTTTGCCCTTGTGGCTACTGCTTTAGCAGCATAGCCCAGTAAATTTAATCGTGCTCAACAGTTTTTGGGTCCACTATCGAGGTTGAAAATTGGGGACAAAATCACCTTTGGTAGATTTTTAAAATATAATTGTGTGAAAAATAGATTTTCTCAAATTCGGCCTTTGGCCAATCAATTATTAGGATTGTTTGTCTGAGATATACACAAAGCACTCTATCAAAGCAAAAAATATACTATGGGAAAGTATACACATTCATTTTAAGCTAAGTGATGTCACTGGCAAATATTTGTTAAACATATTGTATGTTACTGTACTGAGACTTCCTATTTAGGCTGTAGTAACAGGGCTTTAACAATATTAAACTGTTTTGATTCAGCCTTTTATGCCAACTAAGCTGATGTCATGTCCCTACAATACATCTCAAATTGGATTTTAGGGCATAGGATGAACGACTACTAAAAAAAAAACATGGCTTGTGTTTGAGAGAAAGAAAGTTTAAGAGCAAGAAAACTCACTTTCCCACTACTACATGTGAAAATCCAAAGCAGAGTGCATCCATACAAATGGATTAGTTAACGGTTATTTAACAGTTGTGTAGTTATTAAAGAGAAAAAAATGTGTCTATCAGCTTAGGACTCGTTATCATCAAATTATATAAGTTGTGTAGACAGAATCAGCATTGGCAATGAAAAAGTGGTATTGTGCATCGCAACCCCTAAACAAATGCAGCTCTTCAAGTGCTGCACACTGCAAAGTCAAAGGAAGTGGTGCCATTCCTTAGCAAAACAGCCTGAGGGAAATTGAATGTTGTTTGCGGAGGAAGCATGTACAAGCAGATAATCATAAGTAATGCAATGCCATAGATACGGTTCATGAAGTTTGCCTTGGGACCCTCTGTAGCATGTTTAACATTCCACAGTGAGGTTTGACTGAGGATCAAATAGGCTTTTTGGCCGAGTTAATGTGAGTAAATAAGAGAAGGAAGATTGGTAGGAATTGTTGTACATGAGGAAAACAGCAGAGCCTACCGTTCTGAAGAAGAATGCAGTAATGCTAGAACACAGGGAAAGCATACTATTGAACAAACTAAGCCACATTATCTAGTATGGCTGGATGGGTGAGACTGATGCTTAGAGAGATGTGTCTCCTGGGATTTTAAGTGCTAGATGTGATGGCAAGGGTCAAGGGTCATAAACGTTTAATTTCAGGAAGGGCAGAGGAGCAGTGAACCCTGCAGGGCTTGAACACATGTTCGTTTCTCCCTCTCTTTCACTCACAAACACACACAAACAGACTATTGAGACTATTGCAAGCTGTGAATGGTAGTGGCAGAGAGAAGAGAAATATGAATTAATGGAGAGGGGACATCAACGGAAGGGGAAGAGGGAGTGTGGGGGGTTAGAGGGGTAGTGCTAACATACTCTTCAGCAGCACATTCTGCTCTGACTACAAAAAACACGATCACCTCAGCAACGAGAGAACGACAGAAAGCTCAACCTTTGTTAGGGCTAACATGAGGACCATCTACTAATTCTAAGAGATCAACACTCGTCATCAAAATAGGCATCTGAAGCTGCACATACAGAAGCAAAACTGACAACTGTATATCAAAAAAGCTTTGTCTTCTAACTTAATAAAACACATTATGGAAGAAGCATCTGTTTCAGAACTGTAACAGTATAATAGTTGTTGTACCCACTAAAAGGTCAGCAGTAAGACTGATGTTTGAAGTGCCTGCCATATGTGCACAGTATCCTGAGGTGGAAATCTGTCTGGCTGAGAGGGTAGGCAGCATGGGGTCTCTGGTGAGCTATATCCCATGCTGGGGACCTGGAGACAGAGGGAGCACAGAGGAAGACCCCAGCTGCTGCTAAAAGGAAATCTCAAATGCCCGTGTTGTCTGAAATTAGGATATCTGGTTTATGTAAAGAGGGCAGTGATATGGCATTCTTTGCCCGTCTTGTGTTCCTCAAGCTTCACCTTCCCAAGTCCGTAAGAGTCAGACTTCCAACTTGAGTTTCCTTGACATCTACTGCTAACAAGAACTTTAACACAGCTCATTAAGTAGCTAGTGTGTCTGTTATACGACAACCTTTGATAACTTTAATTTGTGAAAAGAAATTGCCCAGGACACAGTTAGGCAGGGTTTTAGTCAGCATTTAAAAAGAAGTTGGTGGGGATCATGTAGTTATCTTCACTTGGCCATGGAGATCTTGGTCCCATTGGTGGTGGAATATGCTCTGAAGGACTTGCCCGACCCAGGGTGGAGTGGTGGCAGGCAACTACAATGCAGACACCCTTTGCATTATTCAGAGCAGCAATCTGCCCCTTTTAGCCAATACATGGTGGTGGGCAGATATGGAAAGTTAAGTGCTCATGTGTTAAGGGGTACATGGGGAGTTAAGACACCTCAGCCCTCTAAATGGGTGTCCATTGGGAGCAACGGTTATGTACTGCTGTTATCATGCATGGTTTGATTCAGACATCGCTGCTGCCTTTTCCTGCTCCCTGCCTCCAACTCATACAGCTTCTGTAACATACTAGTAGTCTTAGAGGATTGTAGAAGGGAAGAGCACTCCTACAACTACACAGAAAACTCTACACTCCTCTTTCTGTCTTGAAGAGAAGGGAGAGGAGTTTATTATGTGCTTGGGAGAAGCACCTCTATAAATGCCAGGCTCTGTGTGTGCGTTTTTTCATTCGTGTGAAACGCTTTTTCCCCATGTGCAGTGCTTACGGGAATTATGGTACGCACCGTTTAGGTGCGCAGAGCCCTAACAGCCCTGCATAAGGAAAATACAGTGTGGGCTCGTACACCAGGCAGTATGGTAGGAGTCACAAGCATGGACAACGTCCTCGCTGCAGCCTGCGGACATTCACATCTCAGATAAAAAAGTGTCAAGTTACAAATACCATTATAGATAACTAAGCAAATTGTAGAATTTTAAGTTTCACTTTAGTTTTCACAACGGGAGGCTCTTTCGGATTGGGTGCAATGCTACTGGTCTGTGCATCGTGAAATCACAGTTACAGCCAGCTCTCTATAATGTGATGTAAATTTGAAATGACTAAGAACAATCATCCATTCAGTATTTTCAGTTCAAGGACAAGAATGTGGTATAAATTGCCAATTTAACATGTAGGTAAAGCTATAATATGCAACTTTTCACCTTGTGGCAGGAAGTGTATTGTTAGTCCTGCCCTCCTCCCCCTCAATTGTTCATGTCCCAGTACTTGTCACTCATCTTCATGAGCTGTCTACCTTGAAACGGCATCTAGCCTGAGGCTGAGGTAACTGGCATCTGTGAAGCCCACTGTGAAGCAGACGGCAAACACAAGCAATCTGTGATTAAAAAAAAAAACAAATATGCCACCCCCCACGAATGATGCAGGCACCCCTTCATCCCTCCAAGTTTCATCAAAATAGGACCAGTGGTGCAGTTACAGTATAACCTTTCAAAGTTAGAAATTCTGACCTTTAAATATAGTGTTCCAAAATGCATCATCCATCCAAGTTTCATCAGAATCGAAGCAGTGGTGTCTGAGATGAGATGTTTGAGTTTAAAATTTTGACCTATAATTATAGTGCTCCCATTTGGCCGAAGAGTGTAATTTTTAAACGTTGGAACACACTTCAGTTTCATCAAAGTAAGAACAGCGGCATCTGAGATAACACCTGAGATATGTTTGACTGATGGATGGACGGACACAGTCCCATTAAGCAGTTTATTTCATCAGAGGGCTTCTCTCTCTAAAAATGCCATGTTTTTGGTGCATTTATCCTGTTAAGTTTGTGGGCTGCTATAAATCATGTCAACGTCCAATTTAGAATCTATTAAAAAAAAACTGCCTACTGAATAATTATGTCTTTCAGTCAAATATTTCATAACACTAAGCTGTTGGAACTCGGAAGTAGTCTACCACCTAATCTCTTCACCTGGTTCTGCTGAGGTATGGGTGGAAGGTTGTCACATCTACCTTTTATGTGGGGCCATTTTACAAGGCTCACTGACAGTAATCCTCCTCTCCTTTTCCAAACTTTCCCAACAAATTAAGTATAAGATCACTCTTCACCTCAAGAGCCAGCTAGCCAGTCTCTGGATTGAGCATAAGAGTACTGGAAAATGGAAATGAGGTTGGAACAACTTCCCAAAAATAGACTTTCCTCCGCAGACACAGTGTCTTGCTCTCATACCGCAACAACATTCTCCATGGAAGGATTTAGATGTTTTCAGCTAAGAAACCATACTGCCTTCTTTAGGGGTAGTGGAACACAGTAGGTAGAGCAAAGTAGAGTGAACTGAACTAGCACAACTACCAAGGTATTGTATCCAACACTCTAGCCCCTCCTCTTTTCTTTTCTTTCTATCCTTCTCTCCACAGCGCTTGAACTCTGCTCTGGAACAGACATTTGAGTGAGCGTTGACAAGACTTCAATGTCTTTACATTTTTAGTGTTAGGAAGTGTGATCCTGTAATTTTGTAGGGGTGACTGTGTCTAATTATATTTATTTTGTTTATTTATTCATTAACAAGTACAGATGCTGTTCAGTCCCACGGCGCCTAGCTAGAGGCCATCTCACAAAGTGTTGATGACTGACTGCCTCCCTGCCTGACCTGAATACGCCTCTTGATACGTGTAGTGGACCATTATCTTGACTTCAGTGATTCAACAAACAAAAAAATTATGCCACGAAGTCAAGTGAGTCAAGCGATGCCATGGGCAATATCTGACAGAGATAATACCTGGGTAACTTTCCCACAAAATACAAAAATAGAATATATCATAAACCAAAGCTATTTCTTCTGCTCTGGTGGAGATTTTGACAATTAAATGAAATTTCACTGAAAGCCTACTTAGTATTTGGGGTGATTGAACCTAGTGACTAAAAAAAAAAGAATAAAAAAATAAAAAAAAGAATTTCTACACCAATTTTATTTTCCACCCAGTGCCCCCCCCCAGGGGCTCCATAGTATACAGCCTATATGTGCACATACTCTCGACTACACCGCTGTTCTCTTATGTGAGCAGAGCACCATCGCTTGGTGGAAAGCTGGAATTGCATTAAAGTCTCTTTTTGGGCGCGGTATCAATGCAGCTAATGAAAAACAATATTGCATTATTCACCCATACGCTCTTACGTGGCAAGCTTGTAGCTAGCACTGATACTTTTCATTTGTTTCTATTTGCCACACATTGTTTACGTATCAATATTCTTGACAAGTCCAAGAGCTATCATTAGCAACAGCTCAACCTACTCAATTCAGGCATGGGAGGTGGGGCTCACCGTTCAAATTCAGCCTCGACCCTATACCTCCTGCAGATGCCCTTTTAATGTCACAGTAGGCAGCCCACAATGGCCGCCATGTGCCTAATGGTTTAAGCCCCACAGCCCATCTGCTGTGGCTGTAGCCTGTGAGTTGATTCTTGGAGAGGAGAGGGAGTACCCAGCCTCCTTCTGAAGCTCATGGGTCTCTATCTCACTACATCCTCTGGGACAGCTGTATGTTAATGAGCACTAGAGGCTGGGGACAGGCAGTAGTCACAAGGATTGCCAGGCAGCTATGGAACAAGGACCCCCTTCTCAGTGGCTAGCCAAAGGCATGAATTTGGCAGATTAGACATTCAGGAAACAAATAAGGCCCCAGCACAGACGGGCGCCCCAAATCAACAAAAACAACCAAATGTGCAATGCTGGAGACAAGAAAGAGCCTGGAAAAAAACAGCTTCTTCTTCTAAAACTTATTACGTGATGGGAGTGAAAAACTCTCTGCCTACCACCTTGTGGTTCCCACTCCTTTCAGAAATGGAATACATGCTCTAGTTATGCAAACACAAAGTACAGACATCTTTGTGAACTTCTCTGCTCAACAATAAGAACTTCTTCATTAAAGATTCCAGAAAGTATAATCCAAAAAAGATGCAGAAGTGAAGAGGAGAAGACATTGTTGGGTTTCTTAGGGCTAAAATCAAGAGGAATGACTGTTTTCACCCAGGTGTAAGTGCCGTTGTTGTAGGTGTCAGTTCTGTTTTGTCCCCACTCATGAAGAAAGGGCAGAATGGAGGTCAGTAATAGATGAAGTCAGATATCTCAGGTAGGACCAATGCAGAGTAAAATGTTGATGCTTGAGCAAAATCAAACCAACAATTCAAGGCCAGGCGAGTGGCAGGTCTAATGCTGATGTGACTATGACGAAGGACAGGCAGGGGCGTGGGCGGCAATGGAGGACCCTGCTGCCAGCCCTCCCTCCATCTGCAAACTGTTGCCTGGCAACAAGAATTGCTCTCGCTGGCCTCCAGGCTGCAGTGTGTTGCCTCTGGCCTCATCCAGGGATAAGGCTCTTGTTTGCTATTAGCGTCAACCAATCCTGGCAATGGATGCAGGGCCTGCCATTCAGTAAAGAATTCTGCAGAGGTCGCTAATGAAGGCTTCCATTTCAGGAGCATATGGCCTATTTTGTCTCAAAATGTACCACAAAAAAGTAAAGCAGGACTGGCTATGCTCCAGCAATTTGAATGAATGATCTACATTATTGCCATGTGTATTACTACAATCAGTCATTCACTTCACCCTACTAACAATGTCATGAACATCCAGGCATACAGCCTGGAAATGATAATCTGTAAAGGCAACAGCCAAACCTCTAGAGTTTCTCTTTTTCCCTCCTGTAATGGGCATGCCATCTGTCTCTGATTCAGCCAGTGATGATGTAGCTTAATTGTTATGCAGGGAAGACATGCTTACAACAATTGGATTGTTACCAAGCATTCAGCCAGTCTCCGAGGTAGCTACATCATCTGCTTTTTCTATCGGCATAAAAGGTCCATCAGCATGAGGAATGGGTCAAATACATTACCAAATGGTAAAAGGACATTGGGTGGTTGAGAAGATTTTACAACATCGATTGATAGGTCAGTGCTTGGCGGAGGGGGCTCAAACACATAATGGCATTGAAAGGGGAGAAAGAGGTCAGGATGACAAGGAAAGACATCCTCCCCATTAGGGTTGGGAGACAGGTGACCTGTTGACAGGGATTCCCATTTGGAACAAGGAGCTGTTTGTGGGGAGAGGAACTACTTCCTGGATATATGAAGAGAGGCAGGTTGCCTTCACCAACTACAATTCCATGTCACCAATGCCTTGACATGTGGGCTCTACTCTGCGGGGCATCAAAAACCCTAATGCACAGGCTGTTTCAATAAAATAGTGTCCTATGCATGCTTTCTACTGACAATGACAAAAAAATGGAGGGGTTACATTGAATAATTTGGGACATCACCTATTCTTGCTCGTTTTTCAGGGGGGGAAAGTGCTGAGCCACTCAAAAATGTTGCAATGAGAATAAACTTGCTTTAACTAAAGCAATTTAACTAAGCAGTGAAGTGCTTTTGTGGTAGAAACAGCCTTGAGGCAACATTTGCCTTGACCGGTTACTAATGAGTCTTAGTGGAAGAGGAGATGTGCACTCTCTCTCCATAAGGGGTAGTCAAAGTTTTCCCAGAAGCCAGAACAATTCCAAAGCATCTTTATAGATGAGCTGGGAGGTCTCTGGAGAACATATATGGAAACCCCACTTTTAATTAAAACGCACTCCATAATCTTCAGCATTCTCAGCTAACACTTTCACGTGCCAAACTCCTCTCTGATGTCCTATGTATTAATTAGTCTCTTTAAATCACTTCAGGGGGGCACTTTATTCTAGTCCCCTAATGACCCATTTGATTTGCACACCTACACTTCTCACCTCTCTCCCAAAATTAATTTAGCCCATATAGACAAAAGGGCCCCTTTCCATTAGCGGAGTTAGGGTTACATGCTACAGCTATGTATGTTGAGATTTAATCTGGGAAACTCCTTTTCATGAGGGACAGATACAATATACAGTAAGCAAGTGAACCTTAAGTTGTTCAGTGGTTCTCAATCCTCATCCTCAGGATCCAGAGTACTGCAGGTTTTCCATCCTACCAGGTAGTTAGTTGCGTTCCGCTTGCATCCCAGGTGTAAATCAGTCCCTGATTAGATGGCTAGAATGAAAACAAGCAGGGTTCTGGGTCCTGAGGACCAGGGTTGAGAACCACTGGCTTAGCTCAAGGCCTTTATTGTTCTCTCTATGTTTTTACTGTTAACTGAGTATGTCTCGAGCATCAGAACCAAAAGTAGTTTAGGGTAAACTTGTTTAAATGAAATGGACTGTGTGGATTTGTGTACTGGCAATAGGTGGAAGGTGACTCACATTAACCCAGGGGTGGGTGGGACACAAAATAAATTATGTAGGCCATGGGTAAATAACATGGTCCGAGGACAACCAAAGTTTTTGATTAAGAACATTATAATATAACAAATATCATTACTCATTACTCAACAATTTCAGTATGAAAGTAGAAAAGTAACTAGCAATTGTTTAAAGTTAGGGGTAAAGTTGATTTCACCTAAAGTACCCAAAGAAGTAGTAAGGTTTTCCCATCCCTCTACTGGCATCTTTAAAAAGGCCTGCACTTTGTGTCCTATGCAAAAAAAATTATGACTTGTTCTGCCAGAGGTAAATTCTAAGCTTATGAATTGTACTCTCGAAAGTAGTGTTGACCTGGAGAGCAGGTGCTGACTTGGCAGGTGCACTCTACAGCTGGCTAGGAGGACGGAGCAGCAGCACAACCTGGCCACAAGGCTCTCTGTCGGCCCCCTGGGGTCCCACTCTCCCACGCTCATCACAAATTAAAGAGGCCAGTCGGACCACATCAGCACTTTCTCTCATCCACAGTAGCATGCTGATGTTGTGGGGAGGTGTAAGGGAGACCCTGAGAAAATCTGGGGAGATGAAGCATGAAGTGCACATGTGGGTAGTGTGAGCCTTAAGCAATTCTACTACATCCAGGATGACTTCATCTCCACCGACTCTGCTCTCAGTGGAGAATGAAAAGCAACCTACAGGGCTGAAGACATAATTAATCAAATGGTTCTCTAGTAACTGCTTTGCAATCAGTCACTTCTCAGCTTTGTTTACACATGTTTAGGTAATCCTCAGGAAACACGGGAGGCCAAATTAAGGATTTAAATTTGGCAAATCCCCCCCAAAGGCAAAAGTGTCATTCTTTATCAGACCGATTAACTTCTAGTTAGTCACAGTCCAGGAACTTTTGGATGGTGCATCATGTTCAAAAATAGGGAAGGTTATTAAAAGGATATTCTTCAATTCCAAAACACATTTCAATCACACTTAACAATTCTGGTTCCTTGCAATTCTCTATCAATTCCCACATTGTCCCTTTCAGATGAAAAGGCTTGTACAAAAATTGATTATAAAATGTGGCCATCGTAGTTCCAATTCCTTTCATACTGTCCTTGGAAATAACATAAACACCCTATAATATATGAATATCAAGTAGGACCAAGGAGTAGGACAACGCTTTGTCTTTAGAACAGCCTCAGTCCTCCTTGGTTTGTTCTGAACAGTGTGTCGTGGGATATTGGACTATTATTCAAGAAGGAAGTCATCCAGTTCTTTGAGGGATGGAGGTGGAAATCAAATTCACAGTCTGTGCTCAGGAACTTCCCACAAAGGTTCGATGATGTAGATCTGGTGATTGCGGAGGCTAAGGAAGACATTTCACTTCTTCCTGGTGTTCAGGAAAGCACTAGAATTTATTTAGCAGTGTGCATGGGGGCATTATCTTGGAATATGGGAACATCATGAGAAAAGTGTTTGCACCATAGGGGACACATGGTCCTGTAAAATGGCCTCATATTCCTTGGCCATTATACAACCATACAGAGAAATCATCAGACCACTGACTACCCCAGGATGGCTGCCCATACCATTACAAATACACCATCATGTTTAACAGTTGGCAACAGATATTGCGGGTAGAAGGCATCCTTGGCTTTAGCTCTTTACACCAGGTTATGCGTCTTAGTGTGTTGGCCTTGAATACAAGTGGTTTCCAAATGGGAGCCCTGCCATAAATACCAGCTTTGTAAAGCTCACAATGTACAGTTTTTGAGACCAAGATTGTGTCACACAGGTGTTGACTCAATTTTGTAAATTTTTGAGGCAGTAGTTTTGCTGTGTTTAGCAACTATCTTGATAAGTGTCCATTTATCCCTGTCGGTGAACTTCGACTTGCGACCAATGTTCCTCTTTGCTGGTGCAGTTTGTTTATGTTTGGTATATATTATCATGATTATCAAGACTGTTAGCCTCACCGTATTAAATAATTTTGCAGTTTGTTTAACCACAAAAACGTAATCACATATAGCTTTAACACAGTTGCATTTTTTCTAATGGTAAATAAGTGGGAGGGGTAACGAGGGGAGTAATGAGGCCTAGCTAATCACATCAGAGTTCTGTTTAACTGGAAAGCCTTTGGGCGTTGCTGCCCGGCTAGGAGGCAAGGCTGGGAAATCTAATGTAGCCATGGAATCCCTCTCATTGTCATCCATCACAGTAACAAAATACAACATGCTACTGACACCACCGTGCAGTGTAATTCCTTCATATTGAGAGCATACCCGTCTCCAGGCTATCTGCAGCTGAGAGGAAAAACAAAAGCTGAGATCCTCCTGGTCTGTGTTTATGTACATGTTTATGTGTGTGCATGTATGTGAGGAGGCTATCATTGGCTTTCCATTTTGTATTAGTAAATTAATCCCTACAACGTGCTCCCTTTATCCTCATCAGAGGAGAGGATATTGATTGCTTTGTTATACTGCCTTAAGGAGGCCATGTATTTGCTAATCAAAATCCAAGTTCTGCAGGGAATTGCATCAGGGTAAATATTCAATTCAAGGCCATGCACAACAAACAGGGCTAAACTGTTGGACTGGGGGAGAATGTGGTAGAGTCAAAAGCTGTGACCTTGCATTTTGCTTGGGTTAATTAAAAAGGCATAATGTAGGAACAAACACACATGACAAACCTTACTCTGAGGTTTAGGGGTCTGTCTTGATATTTCAGCTGCTGTCACAAAAGATGTACACTTATCATCCTGGTTATGAATGACTTCTGCCCAAACTGAGTTTTAACTCATCAAATCCCCTGATGCTCAAACTCCACCAAGTCTGGCATCATTTCATATTTCAGTGTCTCTCAGCTGCTACTTGTCCCTGCTCTACGTTTTAATGATCAGTGATCAACACCAGCCAGGTGTTGAATGCGGATATGGATAGGCTTTTTGCCCCAATTCAGTCAAGGTACTGTAACATTACTACATTAGGGAGGTCCATCCTTTTTAATGGGAATTGTACGACAGAAGGCATGGAACAAAAAAACAGACCCTGACAAGTGCAACCTAATTGCCAATTTGAGAAGGCCTGTGAGAAGAATAAAGAAGTGTTGCCCAGGAGATAATGAAAAACTGTTGCTACTGTATGGGATATGACTCCAGATGCTGTAGATCTAGAGTCAGACCAGGACAGAATGGAAAGGACTTAGCTAGAGCAGCTAGAGCTGGTCACCACAGCCAAAATATCATGTTTTTATTATGTTTGGCGGCATAATGATATTTGAGGTCATTCTTTTTCAAATACAGTATACCTCCCAGCCCTAGCCATTGCTGACATAACCACACCATCTCCCATTAACTAACAGCTACCGAAAAAAGGATCAGACATTAAAAAAAGAAAAAAGAAAGAAAAAAAGAGCCACCTCATCATAAAGCTTAGCCAATTGAAGACTTCATACTATCATATGCAAATATAGGAACTAACACAATCTTGATTTACTTATGGCAAGTGCAAGATCTTTGAAAAATGTTTACTGTCTCAATAGAGCCGGTTTATTTTGGGGTCAAATATATGCAATTACCGTAAGCAGTGTGTTGAACAAAAAGAGATGGATACTATTTGTGGGTGATATGGACTTTGCAGAAAGGTGTAAGACAAGCCCTATGAGTGGTGTTGGCATACATGCACACAATAAAGGAAGGTTGAACATTCTAAAAAAATATCAGACTGTTTGAATGTTGTCTTTGTTGTCATGCTTTCTGGTCTGCCACTTTCTACCTAGAATGCCATCTTCAAATGTCTAAGCACTCTGAGATGGTGATAACACTCCAGGGAACACTGGAATGTTTGAAGTGCTGCCTTTGCAAACACCTGTTCCCCAATGGCATTCCTCCATTTCTCTTCCTCCGCTCCAAAATAATTTCCCTTCACATTGACATCAAGTGTGTATATTTTGATGTATGCACTCTGACAGTTGGCTGAATATAAGACTCAATATGACAGTGAACTGAAATTCTTACTCTTTTCTGCTATGTGTACAATAGCTCTATTGAAACTGAGGCCAAAGTTGTTGTGAGCAATAAGAATAAATGTGGAGATAAACACCATCAAGGTGGACAAGGAGCTATGCTAAGCCTCCAGAAGACACCCATGCACAATAGGAGGGAGCTTGATGAAAAGGGTGTCAGCCTTATCCCTGCCTCATGCTTTTTGTGTGGCTTGACGTGAGCGCCACATAAACGCAGATGTGCCGTCTGCGTAACTTGCCTTTCATTCTTCTCGTGCACTCATGAGGAGTGTGTAACTGAAAACTTCAGTACTTTGGTGCCAATGTGGGAAAATTAATCTACGTAAATGCGGTGCTGTTAAAGTTTCAAATTTCAGGTGGTGCATGACCTCATGTGCGACTCTCGAATGTGGCCAACGGCCAGTCATTTTGGTCATTTTGACTGTGTTCACTACGCCGCATTTGATTCCGCATTAAGCATGAGTCAGGCTTGAGTTTGCTTGGAGGCTGAATGTACAGTAAGTTTGGAGAGACACCATGGGGCGGTCCCCAGAGAAAACACAAGTACTGGCGGTTGCAGCAGCCCTGAACGTATCCTTTGTCAATAGGGCTTTGTCAAAAGGAGTAAACCAGAGCACTTGTAATACAAGGCATACCATTTACTTAACTTTTTGAGGCCTTCAAGTTCAGCCAGAGGATGTGATACATGACATATTGGGTGATTCAACCTTTATGGTGCTCATTAATACATAGTCAGTTGGTTTGAGACACTATCTTTATTAGGAATAGAATTTAGCCTATGTTCACAGAGGAGACTATAGATATTACCTGTCAGCATACAGAAAAATGGCAGTGGCAACATCATCACTCTCACTGAAAAGGGGCAGTGCTCTCCTAGTCTGAATAGAGTTGCTGCTGATAGCTACCTCAAATACATCTCTATAGTGACGATGCCCCCCATCAAATCAGCACTTTTTGGCAATGCACACTAGAATGCCCACTATGCCACTTTCTGCAAAGTGCTGCTTAATTTCAAAGTTAAATATAGCCTAAATGTAAATAGTTTAATTGTCCCTGCCACAGGACTAATTAACCACTGTTTACTTGTCTTATCAGTGCAGTGCTGAGCACAATTTAATTCACATACCCATGGCTAATATATCTTCAAAAACAAGGCAATTTGTTTGACACTGGCTTAACACTGGCTAAACATTTGACTTTGCTACAGAATAATTTCCCTCCCAGAAAATAAGTAGCAACATAAAACGCCCTGTAGCTCTTAAAAGTTTATATTGCCATTTAATTTGGCTCTGGTTGATTTTAATCTTTTTAGGTGACTTTTTAGGGGCTCTCCTCTTGTACCAGTTTCCATGGAAAGCGAGACGAGTACCCTAGAGCACTAATTGCATGACTTCTGTGTAATAGAGGGGGGCCTGTGACCTACCGATGGCCTATTCCGTGACAATACATGGATAGCCTGCAGCGAGTCAGAAGCACAGACAAAACAGAGATGTGGCTTTCGACCCCGTGTTGCCATGGAAAGCTCATGGTGCATTGATGCTGCGCCAGGATCTCAGCTACCCCCTTGCCATCTCATGCAGTGCCCAGTTGTGATGCTGGCAGTCACTTTGCATCCGGTGACACGTGCCCCGTCATATTCCTCCTAGTACACCCGAGGCTGAAAATAGTGCATCCTCTGTCTATCTATAATCTACTATAATGGTGGCTGAGCAATTCAATTATCTGACCACTTCCTGACCCCAGCTCTGTGACTGAAAGCCACACGTTAAGGCAACATAATTGAATCAATCACAGAATACCATGAAAATACAATGTGATCAGTTTGCATATGATTTTAGTCCAATATAAGGTATGGTACTGCCAACCAGTCTACAGTAACTAAAGTGTCTGAATGGGCCAATTATGGCGTAAATGTTATAACCAGTCAACAGAGCTCAGTTGGTGGTCTTTTCCCTCACACTTACATTGGATGACTTACATTTTTGTAGTCATCTCAATGTATGCTGGTTTACCCACTTAAACGCAGAAATTATTTCTATATTTAAAAGTTCCAAACTATCAATTAAAAATATTTCTTTGAATAGTATGCTGACACAAAAAAAAATTAGGCTGCTGTGTTCAAAACATTTACATGTTTCTTCTTTGAACAGAAACTTTGACAAAAGCTATTGATCTTTTAGCATTGATCTTCACGGGAACAGCTTTCCAAGGATTTTCTGTACAATTACCATCACATTAAACCTCTGGAGATGCGCAACAGAGTGAGAGCTTCTCCAAACTCTTAATGTAGTATTGGATGCTGTACTGAACATTCATTGAAGCTCTTAGCCAGAAGTGTCTGTGAAAGAGCTGGTGGTTGAAAGATAGCAAATGTGTGTGTCTGAGATGCACAAAGACTGCTTGTACATACAAATTCCCAGTAAAATGGAGAGTTGGACCGATGGAAAAGAGGAAGAGTGGTACAGCCTAAAGGCACAAAAGTGGTTGTTGGAGAAGGTCCATGATTTGACAAAACTAAGCCATGACCAGAGAGGACCTCTTAAGGCCATTGCTGACCTAATCCAATCAACTGCAGCCAACTAATCAATTTGCAGGAAAAGGTGTGGACAAAGCACCTCTAGTTGTGCATGTCAGTGAATTGAGCAAGGGAAGCTAATTATACAGAGGGCTAATATAGGCCTAGCTGTAAGGCACAAAGCTGAATAGCAGCGTGTTGACATGGGGAAGGTCTGGAGTGATACTGGGCCTTCAACTGCCAGATTCTCAGTAAACATTTAACTTTGAGTTTATGTTGCCCCCTAGAGGTAACAAAATGCCAATTCATTTGAGTTCTGCAGCTAGAACACTGCAATGACCATTGAAAAGCATTGGAGGATTGTGATCACTGATTTTTGTGCCACTGAAACTTGTGAAACATAAACGTGAAAATTGAAGTGCTACACAATAAAAAGATGAGGTTTTGCTTACCTGTTTGTGCCAAGATCCCAACACAGAGGAGCAAGACATTGGAGAAAAAGAAGAAAACAAATTGCTGTTAGTGATAGGCTCTTATGAGAGGTAAACAACATAAGCAAATTAGTCTTTATTAAGCAGATTCTATGGGCTGCATAGTGCTACATTCACGTTCCTTTCCTGAGTATTGCCAAAACCACATGATATTATCATTCATGAAATCCAACAGGCCAAAGAAATATTTGCCCAGGAAACCAAGAAAGTCTTCTGTTTTTAGTGGATACTTTATCACCCATAGAAACTAGTCTCCAACAAGTGTGATAGCACTTTCTAGGTGCTTGGGTGGAGGGGTGGGGTGGGGTTATGCATAATTGGAGTGAGTGAAACTATGTTGACTTTAAACACTCCACCTGTTAACACCAAAGTGCTGTGGTAGCACCATGTCGTTGTAACAAAGAGAATCGCTGAACAAAATATTTAATTCACGTATTGGCTTAGCCACTACAGTTCACCATGCAACTACAAAACACCACCTAATAAAGCACCTAATACAATACATAACTATCATCACACTGTAATAAATCAGATCTGCTAGTGCTAGAATAAAGTGTTATAGTGGGGGGGGAAACTGAAATATTTCAATTAGTAATAAGTAGGACTAACAAGGATAAGCCAGAAAATTATCATGAATGAATATTCACGTATTTGTACATGCTGCTATTGTACCTAATTTTTTTTTGATGTTTCCACCCATTGTGGAGAGATTGCATGTAAATGATGAAGTATGAGAAAGGGCAGGAAATCAAACAGGGTAGATCCAGATAAACAAGAGGAAGTCCTTCTTTCCATGCTAATTACTGAATTTGAATGCAAGGAGGGACACACAAATGGGCCTGTCTAGCAGACATTAAAAGCAATGAGTCTGAGCATGAGCACTTGAGGATATGCTGAAAGCAAACTGAGATCTTAACAGAAGGCTTTGCATATACTATTAGGTGTGGAATGTGAGAAAATGTGGCTGGTGAAGATGTGCTCTCAAGCATATCCATTACAAAAAAAGATAAAAAATAAAGTATTTTTGTTGCATAGAACATAAAATAAAATCCAGAGTTTACATTAGGATTGTCATAATACTAAAATATTGCCCTAGAATACTGCACCACACTAAATACCATGATACCAGGAACTATCTCAATACCACACTGAAAAGCACAGAAATGCAGGCATTTATCAAAATTAGCTAACTAGCTCTTGTACTAGTTTGTCCTGTCATTATAGTCTATAAAAGTTGGACATTGGGACAACATTTTTCATATACTAATGCAACCAAAACAATCTGCTGTCACATATGGACCATATATTGTGATTCTTAGGATACTTAAAAACTGTGTGCTCAAGAAACTTCGGACAGCAAGCTCTAAGCACCAGCTGGCCACTTGTAAGCAATGGCTGTGCTGTTGATAAGTGGCTATTGATCTGCCCGGCCAGTTCAGACAAGAACAGCGGAACCCAATCAGCTTGTAAACTGATCTCTCAAAGTACTACAACTGTGGGTGTAATAACTTAAATCAATGGAAGAAAAATAAAGAGAAAGGAACTACGAGGTATGTGGTATAGGAATAGAAGAGGATGTTGCTCAAATTATTGTACAAACATGCACCGTATGAAAATGCACGTTACTAGGGAAACACTGACAATTATTAATTAAGTTACTCAAAGGTTTGCATGGTAAAATGATTTGACTATTTGGCCCACTGTGAGGTTGACCTGCAAGGAGCACAAGAAGGTAGTAATCAGAGCTCCGGCATTACGGCAAAAAAAAATTTGGTTGTGGATGTCTGATGCAATGGCTGGGTGGTGATGAAGCAATCGTCTTTTGGGTCATAGGACAAAATTTCTGTTCCTTACCTTCTCTACCGGCTCTACAGACCAGCCTCAGCAGAAATGGCATAGAGATCGGGCCTTAATAAAGTCTTAATGCTGTACTGTCCAAACACTCAGTTGAAAAGCAAAAGCAATCTCTCTTCGAATGTTGGACTTACAGGAACAAACCAGAGCTGAACCAGTCAAGAGCTAGTGTGCAGTGGTTAGTGTGAAAGCACAGTTAATCTATGCTCTTAGGAGAGGAATGGGGAAGCTACAAATCTTATACATAAGTTGGAGAAGTTCACTTGCTGTGTGGAGACAGATGCATCTAGCCATGGGAATGAAACTGCACTGTAAATTAAGTAGGCTAATTATTTTTCGATTTGAAGTTCTATGCACTGGCAACAGGCTCAGACCCAAATGTCCTAACATAAATTGAGAATAATTGCCCCGATCATTCCAAACATTTTCTCAAAAGCAGCTGTCTCTTCTTTTGAAGTTGCTCATCAGAGGCACTAAGATGGACAGCTCAAAAGGACTGCAAAGTCTAGATTTGTGGATTCATTCATCCCGATCGGATGGACTGACTCACTGCTCTGTTAGCTTTGCTGGATGTATTTTCCTCTGCCGCACACTAATGAACTACATTGATCAACTGAGCAACCAAGTGCCTTCATATAAAGTTAGCCATTTATCTGTTAGGAAGGATGTGTCGTTAAATTCGATGGCTAGACACCATCACTGACTTGCAGTGAAATCAAGAGCAATCACAGTGTTTGCATGACGACCGTTATCCTAACATGTCTGTTCGAAGTAAACAGCAGCCTCAATGAAAACATTCTCTTGAAATCTTTTCAGTTAAAATCTTTTCAGTGGTTCAAGTTGGTCTTTTGTGCAATTGTAAATAAATACATGCTTGAAATCATTCTCTACT
>OMLI01026115.1:6265-22774 GCA_900302605.1 Rondeletia loricata | reverse complement strand
TAGCCTTCTTTAAAATAACCGCTGCAATGGCATATGGAAAAGTCGACAGTTGTCCAAAACATTGTTCGTCCACGGCAGAAAAAATTGACTTTTGCGCATCCCTATGTGCAATTACTATTGCTGTTCTATGAAGTAGTGGATCTTATTAATATTGAGTTGTATGACTTCAAATTTATATTACAAAAATTGCCTACATGTAATGTATAGTGTCATTAATGCCAATTTATTTTAAATCATCTTTCTTGGAACACTAAACTGACAATCTTGATTAAAATGTTTAATTAAGAAGTAGGCTACGGACAGATCAAAGACAAAAGATTGAGTCATCTCTAAATGAAGAAGACAGATTCTGAAGTACTATAGGAGGCACGGCAGGTCACCGTGAAGTTAAAAAAACACACACAAAACAAAATGCCTGACTGGTTAACAAACATTTACCTCCAACTGTTATGACAAAAAGTAGGCTATACTGCACGAGCTAACATCTCTATGCTCCAATCCTTACAGCTTTAATTCTGACATTCCTCAGTAATAATGAAGGAACCACGTCAGTCTTAATCTTCATCAGTATAGAGCAGCAAAATGAAAATTACTTTGGGGGGGTCAAAATCAATCACTTTAATGTCTTGTCTTTTTGCTATGAATATCAAAACTCCACTGAAGTCCATGTCTGAACTATCATTACGTCTGTCTTGGAGTGGTACTCATTCAGAGGGAGTCAATGTCATCTGTATTGAGACTGAATGAGTCCATTAAGCTGGGATAATAAGATGCCCATCCAGTCCATAGAAACGAGAAGAGGGAGGGTGTTGATTCTGCTGGTAAGAGATAAGACCAGAATCACCCATCCAGACAGAAAGAAAAATGGAATGAATGAATAAGAAGAATGAGGTGGCAGTGAGAGAAGATAAAGAAATTGATATAGGGTAGACAGAGCAGGAGTTGAAGTTTATGAACACTGAATCAATACTCATGCAGCCTTCCTCCCTCTGTTCTATGCCCACAGAGGACAACTGAAAGGGTCCAAAGGGAGCTATATTTTTCACTTCATTGTAGTGCTCTCATAATGCTAATGACACAAAGGAGTCCTTAAGTTAGTGATGTGAAAGACCAGAACGACTTATATTACTGTATAGCAGTGAGGGAGTGCGTATTATTCCTGCTGTCAGGGTACAAAATAAACTTTTTGGCCCATCGGCCAATGGCAGGTAAACTGAGAAAATGTACCAGCCAAAAATATTTTCGACCAGCCATAAAACGGCCTCATGCATTATTTCATTAAAAATAATTACCTTAACTTCTTAGTATGCAAATTCATCTTTAGCCTCACTATAAAGACACAATTATGAAAAGATAACGGATTTAAAACTTTTATTCAAATATTTTTCTATGAAAAATCAATAACTATATCAACTTTGTTGCACTTTTAACTCATAATACTTTTCGACACGCACGCACGCACGCACGCACGCACGATTTAAACCAGGCAGTACGTTGCGGTTCCAAAAATAATTTGGCGCTTGGCGGGTGTTAATTTTGGACCCTGCCTGCCGTCCATTGTTGGAGATGAAATTCTTGAATAAAAAAAAAAATTTAAAAAAAAATAAATTCTAAACTCTGGGAGGAAGACCTTCCAGCTATTGCAGCAAGTCTCAAGCAAGCAAATTCCCTGCAGTGTGAAGTGAGATGCTGGTGTGGCAGTCATTCATAAACTGTTCTTAGATTCTTGCATCCATTCTATAAAATCCATGTATAAGCTGATATATCCTTTGGCCATGTGCATATTTTGGACTGGTGTTTGTCTCCTGACAGTGGCGAGGATGATATTGTACTGTATCCCAGCACAGAGAGACCTGAGGGGGCTGAGGAACTGTCAATACACTATTAATAGCCATCTGAGTCACCACAGCTACATTAGTGTTAGCGCTTTCACAGAGAGAATGCATCCATCTCTCCCTGCCTCAATGCCTTGATGTTTTGTATAATAAAATGCACTGAGTCAGGAGGGTACACAGGGAGACTGCTTTAATTGGACAGTAAGCTTAAGTAACAATCTTGAAGTTATGCTGGCCATGGCAAACAAGTTCCAGTTGTTAAAAGAGATGTGGAAGTTTGGGGATTATGTGTTTTACCGAGGACATTTTTCTAATGATGGAGGGCCTTTGGTTTCCCTCTCAGACCTGGAGGTGGACAACAGCCCTAGGTCATTTATAAACTGTGCAGAGTTTATAAATAGGGGGAAGTTGGGGCCTAAAGCTGGCATTCATTCATCATCTCCCACATGATACATGCTCCTAATCAATGTGAGATGACAAATCAGGGTTCTGGTGTCTGCTAAACATGGTCACTTAGCCACTAGCAGCTATGAGAGCAGTTATATCTCTGAAAGGAAATAAGAGCATGGTTAAAAGGACAAAACACATCAGACACAGTGAAGAGCCAATGGATTCATTCTAGTTTTGTCCCATATCTGTCACTGTTTGGGTCTAAGTTATGTTTCAAGTTGAGGTTCTAGTGCATTTTTTTTCATAATAAAAGCATAAAGGGCTATATAAATAAATGAAATGAACTTGATTACTTCTAAAACATTTGGACTACACTTGTTTTAGTTTTAGATGACAGTAAGACTAAATTATAATGCTAATTTTAATTTCACATTTTCTCTAGCAGTGGTGGTAACTTCCTTGCTGTGGTGGTGCACCACTGCTAAATGAATACAGAGGAAACACTGCATACTGTACATCAGTTTAAACAAATGAGAAAATGCCCCAATTTTAAAGGGTCATACAAATGCATATTGGGGCCCCATGGGTAATGGATTAATTACTTGTCCTTACCTACAGTGAGAGCAGTGTCCTGTGTAATCCAATGGTGAACAAGGGAAATATGTGAGTCTTTGCACTGCACTCATGTTAACTTTCTATCTGAGTGTTGGACAGTTTTACACATCTCTGATTAAAAAGTGTCAAGTTACTGTTTACAAACAGAGCTATAAATAAATGCGAGTTTGGAGCAAATTGCAGAATTTTAAGTTTCACTTGACAAACTTGAGTAAAAAAAAAAAAAAAAAAAGATTCCTGGGCAAGCCGCCCTGGTAAAGCCTATGAGAAACACTGCATTCAGCACAGTGAATGGGCCTGGCACTTGGAGTTGTCAAGGCTATTCACTTGGTCCTACTTTTGCAGACCAAGGTGTGACAATCGCGCCATCTGCTTGACAAAGTGTGTATTGTCAAGATGCCTGAAAACGCCACAGATGTTTATCTCTCAATTCCACTATTATTTAGAAGAATTGTATCGGTGCCTCATCGGTGGAACTTTTGCAGATACTGATATATCTGTGAAAGGCCAATATCGGCCGATTATCAGCTCGCCGATTAATCGGTCGGGTCCTACTTGGGATCGCCAGAAGCCCATGAATACAGGATCTGAGGGACCTGGCAGTACTGTGCGGGGACAGACACTCAGACATATACCCAGGAGCAACACCATGGAAAGCTTTAAAAACAAACAGCAGGATTTTGTAATTCTGCAACGGACAGGGAGGCAGTGTAAAGACGCCAGAACAGGAGTAATAAGGTTCCTTTTTTGGACCTAGATAAGAGTCTGGCCGCAGCGTTCTGGAGCTGGAGATGGGAGCTAGATGCTGGACTAATACCAGAATACAGTGAGTTACAGTAATCAAGATGGGAAGAAATTAAGGTGTGAATGACTCTCTCCAGGTTGGAAAAGTACAGAAATAATTAACTGATGATAAAAGCTCAATTTCACAACTGAACAAACCCGTTTGTCAAAATTAAAGACATTAGTATTGCACTCGACATTTTGCACAACATTAATGTGTTTGTTCAGAAGCCTTGTGGGCCTGTGGAGGACATGTGCTTCAGAGAGGAATAAGTCTAAGAGATTCATGTTTTATGTTAATAGGAGTACACCTCTCCCACATCCAATAAGGTATGCGCACACAAACTATAACCTGAAACACAGCTCGGAAACCTTCCTCTCCTCTCTCTGGCTGTAAAAGTCATGAAGAGGTACTTGATACTGCATCATCTGCATGTGAAAGTTGAGGAGACAAGCTCAAGGTTTCTCGTCTTAACACAGCTAAGAGCTTTATGGTATATAGTGTGTATCAATAGAGTAAAGCTGCTATTAAGTCAAACCTAACTTTGTGTGTGTGTTTTCTTTGCCAAAGACAAGATAGAAGAGGTTTCCACTACACTGAACTCATACTTGTAGATATCGCTGGCTGGGCAGCTGTTCAACATGGAGCTCTCCCCTGTCAAAGAAGAGAGGAACCAGGATGTTTTGCAAGGTATGTAAGGTTGAAAGGTTGATGCCAAGTTACAGTATATTTTTTCAAATGGCCTGGTGTAGTTTAAAGACAAGTTAGGTGCAATAGCACAGAGGCATGATCTGATCCTGGCGTAATGATACAGATATGCACACTTGTTAATGGTTAACTTATCAAAGGCTGGCATTTTTGTTAGATTTGGGTAATCCTTGGTACTGTGTTGCTTTGTAATTAGAAACTCTGTCTCAACAGTTAGTTAGCCCAAATAATTAAACATCTGATTCAACTAGATGTGTCCCACTACACAAGGATGTCTAGTAACCAAGAATAAACTGTTTCAAATGTCTGTATTCTGGCTTTGAATTTTCAGTCGGTCTACAACAACCTCTATTCATGATTTATGATGATTTGGTCCTGCATGCTACAGTGCACTTTTGCTCTGCATATGTCCATAGAGGAAAGGGCTAGCTTTGGACACCAGTTTAAAGTGTCCTATGAGCATTAGTATTCATTATTCATTAGCATCAGTATTTTGAATCCAAATACGTTGACAGAGAAATGCTTGCTTCTCTCACCTTCACATGAGACCCAATGCACATCAGAGGCAGGGAGGCCACACACTGGGACTGAGACAGAAGAGTTCATGCACAGATTAGACAAACTGTGCAGACAGCCGCATCAATTACAGCCAGTCAGCTATCCATTCACTGGCTGCCTTCGCTGATGACCCAATTATGGCAAGGCGAGCAGGATATTGTGAACGGCAGAGGGGTGGCTTATTGAAAGTGAGTTGCAGCAAATACAAAGACAGGAGAATAGGACCAGACACAGTGTTTAAGCAGCTCACATTTCTAGAGAGGAATCACAGCCAAGTCTGGTGGAGCAGCTATTTGTGCAGACATAATTACACCAATGAGCATCCATGTGGAAAATCAATGATGCCAAAATAAATTGTTGTGGCCAGGCTTGCAGCCATCAAATCAAGTGACTACTGATCAATATGCAATGTGCAAGACAGATCCTTTACACACACAGACACACATAAATATAACATGAAGAGTTATGTAGGCAGTAAGATTTGGAGCCTAAACACGGAACAGTAAACTGGTTCCCTGGAAACCATTGATGTATAAATAAATTGTCCTTTTTGGGGGAATGAAACGACAGGCAGCTTAGCAGCTTGTGGTTATCAAACTGGCAGCTTAGATACTCCTTCAAAACACAACGCCCAAATATCCCAAACCTGTCACAGCAGCTCAGACAAAGTGTGGTAGCTGACACAGGTGGGTTTGCAATTTTCAATCAAAGAATGCTGCTTGACTTTTTAAGACAAACCTCAGTTTTAGTGCAGTAGGTAAGAAATAAACAACAGGTTTTTACCAAAACAAACCATCAAAACAAAGACAAAAAATGAAATTCAGTTAAACCTGAAGAGCTGGTTATGCAGCTGGCTTATTCAGATTCAAGTATTTTGAAGGTGATGATTTATGTAGGCAAAATGTGTGTGCCTTTAAGCACAACTGAGAGGAATAATTTAACTGGAGTAATTTGGAAAGTAATGTAAGCGTTTGTGTGTGAGACAGAAAGAACGTTCAAGGGGTTTCATACTGCTGCCCATCTTCATTTACATGGCAATGTTTAGAAGCTGTGACACATTCCTGAGGGAGGAGAGTGACTTTCCTCAGCCCCCATCCAGCAGTGTGGGAAATGTCAGAGCCTTCAGGCAGCCCTGTGGCAGGTGGGACAGCCCTGAGCCCATCGCTATCGAGCAAGCTCTGTCCGCAATGCACCACAAGACTATACCGTACACCCCCAGCGTGGACTCAAGTAGTATTTAGACTGGGCTTAGGTTCACCACTAATGTGCCATGTCAAGACGCAAAGACTGCTGGGTCATCAATGACATGTTGACATGATTTACTACTCAGAAAAGAGAAACTAAAAAACTATAAGAGGAGTACATGCTATACACACTGTAAATATTTAAAAAGCTGATCTGATCAAGCAGTATCAAAAAGGCCCATTTAGATGGATTTCAGTCACAGTAGACTGGCTTTTTATTCCCAGCCTTGGCTGCCGTAGTTCTGTGTCTGCATTTAAATGGGGGGTTAAGAGAACAACTTGGCTGATCTGGGTGCTGGCTAGCTAGCTGACTGGATCTGTATGCCGCTCCCTGGAATGGGTCTGCTTCTCAGAATAGCCGGTGGCAGATGCCTTCCTCCCCTCTGTGTTATTTGGAGCCCAAGGGCAATGGAATCCCACCTCACTCAGCATAGTGTGGTGTGGTCCTTGCTTCAGGACAGGGGGAGGGGGATGGAAGTTGGAAGGCCAAAATCAGCTGTCCCTCAATCACCAACTCATGGTTATGACATGCCAGCAGTCTGTATGTGCATGACAGATGTGGTCAAATGCATCAAGGTGACAGCGTGGGATGATCCTTTGTTGCAAGCAAGGGAAGAGAAAAAAGGCTCAAATTCTAATAAATATGAGCCAACAATTTACTAAACCATCTCTGGGTATGAGGGAGAGTTAAGATCACTACCTTGAGCTTGTCAGATCAGACTGTGCTCAGCCTGTAAACTCCAGCCTCTGTCATAGCACAGCAGGAGATTAAGTAAAACCAAGTGCTCATGACTGTTGAAGGCTCTCCAACATGTGCCACTTGGCAGGAGAGAAATGGGCGATTAACTGCTTATGGACCAGTAGTCTGACATTCTAGTTTGTCTGGGAGAATACTGTCAAGAGAGAAAAACAAAACTCACACATTTTAAACAAATGTACCGTAGCCAAATGAAACAGAACAGTCTCATAGGAAGACCAATGCATGCAAGGAACTTCTCTTCAACTTCACTCCAGTGTGTTACAATGTATTGCATCAGTAAGGGGACATAAAAAAAAAAAAAGAAACTTCAAAGAGTCATTAGACAGCTTCTTGTCCTTTCTTAGACACCTCACTGTCAAGCACAATATTGTGCATTTGGCAGCCAAAGCAGGAGGGAACTGGTTTATGCTGCATTCACATGGAATCCGGTAGACGGTAAACCGGATGTCATGTTAGTGGACGAGAGCAGGACGGTAACATTGGATGATGCCGGCAAACAATATCAGCAACGGTAACAGTAGACGGTACTGCCATCCAAAGTTAAAATATTTCAACTTTTGTCGTGCTCCGCGACGGAATTTACAACCGGATGTTACTTAGATACCTTGCACAAGGAGAAAACATGGCGGAAATTAATTAATTTGGCCCGGGTGTTTGTGAAACACATGGATGCCGTTCTTCGGAAGATCTGTGGCAAGAAAATATCCGTTGTAGTTGACGAAACAGCTGATATCCTCACTACAATATAATTAAAATTTTTTACTAACAATGTATTGATATTCTCTATATTTCAACAGGTGCTGAAAATCAGTACTGCGGTCCCTCTACAACAACCGGCTGAACCTCAATGACATCTGGGTACATAGATACAGCTTGTACAAGTGTTGTGCGTTCTGCCGCAAATTGTGCTCTCGTCTCGTTAACGGCACGTGACGTAAAACAAAGGATCGGCTCAATGAAGCCGATACCGATCGGTTAAAAAATGCCTTGATCGCCCCCGATCCCGATCTCAAAGATCGGATCATCCCTAACCTGTCAGCTATAGCTGACAAATAATTACATAATTAAAAGTACATGCATGTGTGTGTGTAAAGTCTTCTGAAAATGCTAACTTTTCTTGTGAAAGTGTGTATGCAAGAATACATTGCTCTGCCAAATAAAGTAAATTACAGTAACAGTACAAAATAAAACTTTTTTATTTATCATATTTCTCTCCCTCTGATTTCAAGTGTTGTGTGTAGCATCTCCCACTACCTAAGTACATTAGCTAAACTGTCTGCTGTAAGAATAAGAAAAACATCTAGCATCAGAACAGCCTAGCAATCACTAGAGAAACAACTAGTGTTATTATTGTTTACCATTCTATGTAAATACTTGGTGTTGATGTAGGTTACTATTTTACATATCTGATATCTAGTATATCCAGAATACAACATTTTAATGATTTTACAGCACTGCCCTGTTTTCAATCCAAAAAATAAAAATAAAAATTGGGGTGCACCTACATTTTTTGCAGTTGGGAGCACCAGTGCTACCAAGGACAAAAGTCAAAAGTTAATTTAGAGTCCTAAAGCTGTTGGTTCCACTGTTCCCTCTGCACATTATTTTCTATATATGAAGACAGTTTGCTAAGATGAATCAGAAGAACATTATTCTGTGACTCACATGGCCTGAACATGTGAGGAAAATAGTATTTTTAATGTGACCAGTAGCCAGATTCTGACTGCCACCAACATGGCATTGTATTGTTTAGAAACATCCTTACATGATCACTAAGCATTCACAGGCTGCATCTATAGGCTGCATTTTTGCAAAACAACTTACAAATATGTGACAACAAAGAGAAACAGCAGCAAAGCCACAGCAGATCACAATGCTGAACAATGCTAAAATTAACTAGGCTCAGTCAAAACATTGAATTAGCTGAGGAGAAATAAAGCTTTTGGAAATGAGTCCATCCACCCCGCTATTAACAGCATTAGGCCTGGTATCATGTCACCCTGGTTGTCACACACACTCAAAGGGACACACATCCTGAATTAAAAGTAAATACATTTGATATTTTCTCAATATAAATAGGCATATAGAAATGGACAGTGAATAACAACAGTACAAGATGGTAACGCAACAAAAATTCGGAGTCTGATTCTATCATACTAATTCCAAGCTGGAGGTGAGCACATAAAAATCCTTCACCTGATTGGTATTGGTTAAAAAACAAAGGTAGAGCCATGTGGATTCAACTAGTGATGGCAGGTAAAATAGTCTTTAACTTACTAATTAACTGATAAACTTAGCTCACAGCTCACATTCTTAACCAATACTGTGAGGCAAAAAAAATAAAATACACAAATTGAGATCAAACAAGACATTTCCTGTGGTTATGTGACTCTATTTAATGTGTCCGTGGACACACAACACAGGACAGCCTAAGGCCTGCTTTACACGACAACGGAGTTTCAAAAACGGTAACGTTTCATGTGTGTGTTTTCACACCTTGTGAGAACGATCCGCGTACAGACTGACCCGCAAAAATGACTGAAATCGCTGTAGTATGCATGCCAGGCCAGCGGGTGGCTCCGTCCTTGAGTCTGCAACTCAATAGAGAGGCGAAATCCCCCCTCCCTTCTGCTTGTGGTCACGTGATCAAAGTGAAACTTAGCTCACCATTCTAAACCACGGAGAAAGAGAGATTGAATGGGCTGACCTTGAAACAAGCTATTAAACACATTTGGAGAGGATTTGAATTGCTGTTTTTATTCTCAAATCTACACTTTGCTGGAGTAGCTTTAATAAACTGCAGAGTCTGCAACACAAACACAGGTTGGTTGGCCGCCATTGTTGTTCTTCTATTTGCGCATGTCTGTCCTATATTCTTCTGTGTCGTCACTGTTTTCCCAAGACTTGCGGTTTGCCACTTCACACGACACAGCAAAGATGGCGTTTTAAAAGAATTCCACTCTGGGACCCGTTTTTAAAAGGCTTGCGTTTCAGGCGCCGAAAACGCCGTTGTCGTGGGAACGGAAGGCCAATCCGCAAAAAAACGTTCCCGTTTCATCTAGAAACCGTTGTCGTCTAAACAGGGCCTAAGTCTGTACGTTAGGAATGGGTGTCAGTCTCGGCAAGGAGAGTTGCAACATACCCAAGCCAACTGCTCAAGCAGCAAATGTATCTTGCTGATAGTTGTTGATACAGATATAGCTGCTATGGGCAAGTCCAGATCACCTTACTCAAGGGGCATGGCAGTGTGGGGTGCGGTGGGTGACAAAAGTAATACCACAACTAAAATGCCCTGCTGTTAATGTTATATATCTTGATAGCCATCTACTGCAACAGCTGGATGCCCATTCTGGCTCTGGGAAATAGGGTAGTTTCGCCTGGGCACCTTTTAATTGGAAATTTAACGCACAAGTTAAGGGCTGGTTTAGATCTCACTGAAAGTATCTCAAGAGATATTAAGATACAAGACAGGAGAGTCCCTCAAACAAGGACCCCTTGTCTGCATGGCCAAGTGAACATTTTAATTCAGAGCAATGGGAAACAACAGAAAATGCAAGGGAAATGATGTTAGTCATTAGATTCAGTACAGTTCATTTAAAAGTCTTCATGAGAAAGTAACATCATAGCAGCAAGAATTTAAAATTATTGGGCAACTTCAAGTATTGGGCAACTTCAAGAATAGAGAAAAAAAAAAGTATTTTAATGTATAATTTGTTACTTCTGAAGCAACAGTCCTAGTTGACTCAAGTTGTACCATACCGCAGAGACCCTGAGAAATCCCAGCTATGCCATTCACTGGACACAGCTGCCACAGCCACGGCAGAGTCCACGTGGCAGACCAGAAGGTGCAACAACCTCATGAACTGGCCATGTGGGACCTTCCATTTAGTTCACCCAGCATAAAGGCTTTGTAAACATTAAAGTTCCTTTTCTTCAGTTTGGAGCCTCCTGGCTCGCTTGCCTTTTTTGTACACAAATGTAAACTAAGTAAAAACTTGTTCTTGAACACAACCACAGGATGCCTTGAAAGGCCTTAGTCTTTCCATACAAAGGTAATCATGCCCAGGGAATGTGTCTAACTTGCTGATAAATGGACCTTTCAACATTTCAATCAGGGTGTGAGAGGTGGATGATGAGATCCCTCCATGTGGTGAGGCTACTGGCATACAGATGGGCTAGTTTAACACTTTTTCTCCAAGACGTCATAGATTAAAGCCTCCCTGGCCACCACAGCATAATCCTAAATGTGTTTCTTTTTTCCAAACAGTCAAACCAATTGGCATCCAGAGGTTGCCGGAAACACAGGCTAATCTCCTTATTGCTGTTCCTGGTACCAGGAGTATGCAGTTCCATGCTACCATTGAGGCCCGGGTCTGGAACCCATCAGGGTATTTCAAATTTCATTCAAGATATGAAAAACTAATTTGGGGTCTCAGCTACTGCATATTCACCTTAGAAATTATAATTGTAAAGTATTATTATATCCTGGAACTTGACAAAAACAAGCTTTTATGGTGTATAAATGCAAAATATAAGCAGTACATGCCAGCCAAAGGGACAATATTTAGAGTCATAATTTTAAGGTCAACAGCAGTGCAATACAACACTACACCTGCTTTTAGTTAGTAGTATAGCTATGCATAAACTACTATGGGAAATGAACATCAGAAGAAAAGAGGTTTTAGCCTCTCTCATTCTGAGCATTGTAGAGATTTGACCTTTCTCTACAGCCCCTTTCACACATGAATCCCGTAAGATTGTCGGATAAAAGGTAGCAGTTTCTGTTGTTCACACAATGCCTTTCCGCTTTTTTAACATAACGCTACCATTCACACAACACTGGCAATTCAGTTAAATTCATCTGTTGTCATTTCCCAGAAATTACATTTAACCTTTGCGCCGGAGTCACTGCAGTTTGAAAACATGGCGGGTGAAGATGCTTGGCACAGTGCTATGCTGCCAGTTATGCTACTCATGTGGAGCTCTCTTATGTTACAATGTCTTAAGCAGTGAAATTGCCGGAACTGATTTGACAGCATTTCGACAGCGGCTCCTATTCACACGATCCCTGTACCGTTAAATTTACAGAACAGGCTGCATGTGTGAAAGGGGCTTGTTATATGTTACAAGGCAAAACAAAGGACTGATCAAAAGTTGACAAATACTTGAGTGCCTCTGGACAGTTTTCAAGCCTGTGGCTGGGTAGTCAAAAGGAATGGCAATTAGTATGTTGCCCGCCACCTCCTGCTGCAATCCATCTCAGTTTAGCCTTTGAACCTGTAACTAGTGCATAAACAGCGCTAATTAAGACTAAATTACCATTCTGATCCCTTTGTATCAGAGCTGGCCAACACAGTGGCTCGCTTTGATCTGAGAGAAAGCCTAGAGAGGGGGAAAAGGACAACAGGCACTCCCAAGTCACCTTATATCTATTTCAATCTATGCCCAATACTCCACAACCTTGTCTCTCACTCTCACATCCATCTCCATCTTTTTCTGAAACTTTGCCACATAATATTTTAAACTGCCTTAAACTATCTTTCTTATCTCTACTGAGATTAAGTAAACAGTGTCGCCGCCACTGTGATTCACAGAGGTCAAAGGCTGAGGTACTGTTCCTTTGACGAGATGTTCCAGAGCAAAAGGTTCAATCAATTTGTCCAAATAAATTTGGCAGGATTTCAACTAAATGTGCCTGTCAAACCTTGGTCAGTCAAGTATAAGGTCCATACACACAGCTAGAGTGCACCCATTAAATACCTATAAGAAAAATATAGAGCTTATGATAGAAAGCTTGGAAGAGCATTAATAAATAAATGCATCATCAAATAAATAATTTAATTCATAAACACCCAACCAATTAAATCTATAGTATTTAATTATTTATCCAGTCATTTATTTATTTCAGTGTTACAAGGTGTGGTGCGTACAATGAAACAAATATATCTAGTTAGACGACTGAATGACACGGAACGGACGCGATTTACACGCAGCTGGGCTGTTCAGACCAGAAGTGTATTTTTATGCACCATCCAGCAGCCATCCTGCACTACAGGAGGAGAAATTCCCCCGTGAAAACAGGCTGTACTTACATTGTGCTTCAACAGCCGAGGCAACAACATCCAAAGCCTCATCTTTACTGTTGTCTTTGTAGAAACACGTAGGGGATTAACTTTCTCCCTTTCTTCACAGACTCTCACATATCAAAGCAGTCACGTTTATTTGATTAGGTTTTTCTCAGCCAGAGTCGTGACTTGTGATTAGGCAATTGTTAGGAAAGCCTATCGGACCCATATCTTCATATCAACTTGCTCTAAGAAATCAGAAGAATGACCAATTGCTTCCATTTTGTCTGGCAATGTGAACATATATTCCACTATATCATGAAAAATAGTAAACATTTGCCCTGGCCGCCGCCATTTTGAAGTAGGTATGAACAATCGATTCAAGTTCAACCACCAATCTAAAGTCAGAACCAGTTAGAACCTGCTCATTGGCTTTGATGGATGAAGTTGACAGATATTTATTTGATTGCACACCACATCTTGTGACACAAATAAATACATTAATTAATAGATGAATAGATAAATAAATGTTAATTTGTCTATTAATACATTGCATTATTTATTTAATAAAAATGTATGTATGGTAACATTTCACAACTTAATGATTTAATTATTTAGAATATTCCTCCATAAACAGTAGATGCAAAATGGGGTTTTCCCCCCTTCCAATCAAAGCATTTATGCCTCTACCAAAAAACGTAACCTAAAAATAGGCTCATTGCCGACAGCCTTTTTAAGGTCACGGGTTGGGGTCCATGGTCCGCCATGGGCGGAGCAGTAGAAAGCGAAGTTTGCATCTATGAGTGTATGGACAAAAATGTATCTTTTCAACAAATTGTAGCACGTCTGACAAGAAGAACTAACTAATGATTAATCTTACATCAATGCCAATATCTGAATGTATTCTTGAAAAGGTTATTCAATAACCGATAAGCGAGAAAAAAACTGATATATTTAAGCATTCAAGTTCAAACTAATTTAAGTCTGCCATATTATGGCAGATCTTGAGCTATGAAAAACATTCAACAAGGGTTGACTGTAACCATCAAAAACAAGCTCTTTGGGGCTATAACTTTTCAATCATTATCAAATACATTTTTAACTCAACACAACAAGTACAAAGTGATTTTCCCAGTGTGCTGACGCAAGAGAAGTAGGATCTAGGTATGAACAGAGGTGATGAAATTCTGATAAGAAAAAAAAACATTAGCAACAGAGGTCATTGTAATTTTCATGCCAGCCTCAAACTTTCTTCACCCTGACTTCATGCAAAAGGAAGGACAACAAATTGTAAGAAGTTTTGTAAACATACTGAGGAAGGTAATCACTGGAGCAGAAATGAAAAAAGACAAGTAGATATACTAAATTTTTGATTTGGCATTTTGATAAACCGGCATTCCGGTAAAGGCATTCCTTTTCAAATTGTTATCACTATTGAAGCGCAAACACCAACAACAACCAATGTGAGCAGGGGTGAGAGAGTGTGGAATGACCGTTTGGCATTTTGAGGTTCTGTGGCTCAACCAAACCCAAGCCCCCAAGTCTGGCCTCATAGGCACAATACTCACCCGCCTGCGACAGAAAGGCAAACCCTGAGCAATGATGTTGATGCTAAATATCTTCAGTACTTTCTGAGGGGGCAAGGGTTCCTTGGCAACATTCTTTGGGTCTGCCAGGCCGAGAGCCTGGCACTCCAGTGGGACCTGGGGAGTCTTCTCCTTCCCAGAGGCGACCTTCGGCATCTTTCTCCGAGCACCAGCAGATGAGAAACGGAGGATAGGGCAATGCCGCAGCATTGCAAGAGAGGCCGTCTAGTAGATCATATCCCAGAAGGAGCTTAGAAAGCTGGTCAACTAATGTCAGAAGCAGATTATCTCTCTTACTTAAATTAATCTAGTATCTTCCCTGGACCCCAGAACCACTACACAGACGTATCAATACAGCGCTTGCTCAGACTCTCCACTTATCTACTCAGAACTCACTCCTCTGCTGACTGGCACCCTTTAAAATATCTCTGGGGTGTGAGGTCACTGTTGCGCCCCTGCCAGGCGGCGCAGCTGCTGTCAGGGCCTGAAAAGAGGATGGAGCTGCCCAGTCTCTCCCCCTTCAGCCAGGCACTGTGGAATCTGCTCTCGTGACCCCACGGTGGTGGAATGTATACCACCAGTCGTCTGATATGGCACATGTATCCATGGAGCTTCCTCATTGCAGTCATTCTCTGACCCGCTTCTGGTCCTCCCAACTTGTCATAGAAATCGGCTATTGTACCCAGTGGCAAACACACATCGAAATATTATATCCTGATTTCAACCACTAGCCTTTTTGAACATAAACTATGAAGTTATGATTTGTTTAATGCTAACCTTATCTGGCTCTTCCGTGAACCAAGGTGTGAAGGAATCTCAATAACCCAGTCTATGTCAGCAAAGCGGCTGAGGATATTTCAGGAGACCAATCACACAGTTGCCAAATGTTAGTATGTGTGACACATGCACTTCAACAAGGCTTTACTTGACCAGGTGTCAGGAAGGATGGACTTTTATATCCATTACAAAAATGTACTGTGGAGTTCAACCCCTTTCAATCTGGCTGGTCATCAGTGTTTGAGGAGGTTTAGACAACTAGCACATATATCACAATAGTACACTTCTGTCCTCCAGGACAATGGCTATAAGTTACTTTCCTGAATGCAGGTCTTTCAAATTCATACTGACAAGAGATTCAAAGTTAAAGGGAGACAGGGTAGAACTAGGAAAACGTACAGCTCTACAGGAAAAATATTATCTGTCTGACAACAAGCAGTGTTGACTACCCCAGCATGCTGCCCTTTCCCATTCATTCAACATATAATGAAAAACAAGGCCCTAGTCTTCTTGAACAAGGGACCAGTAGTTTTCTTCCTTCTTAAATAAGCAAAACATTTGAATAATTCAACAGAAAGCCTGAATGATCTGAATGATGGACTAACATTATCTAATTTTCCCTTACAGTTTGCAAGCCCAACAAAACATGATTGATGATCATCCACATGTAGTGAGAAGTAACCAAAGAGACACCTGTGAAGGGCTGCTTGTTTTGTCCCATTTCTATGTAGAGGTTACATGAGCTATCTGTCTAATCTCAGGCTACCAAGCTATGTGACACAGACGCACTCCTGTGCTCCAGTCTACTACAACATGATCAGCCCAAGGTAATTGGTAGAATTCCAGCCATGCAAGTAGATTTAACCTTGGGTCTTCGGGAATGCTTGCCCCCGTATGCGGAGGGAACCTTTTCCTCAACCTTTGCCACATATTCTTATGTACTCCCATTGCAAGGCTTCTATCGTCTTATGAGTAACTTAGGAGTTACTCAGTGTTTCCCAGTATTACTGCTGGGTTATTGAGGTTGCATTCGTTGACATCTGGGGTGCCAGAGGTCAAGCATGTTTGGCTTCTAGTTACTCAGCACACTTACAAATCACTCCCAGTTTCTCAGAGCAACAGGGTATGGCTGCAGATGTATGCCCTATTTAAAGGGAGACTGTAGAACTAAGACATAGCCTTCTACT
>OMLI01026092.1:0-11291 GCA_900302605.1 Rondeletia loricata | reverse complement strand
GATTGGCCAAATCAAATCTTGTTGATGTGAATTCTTTTTTTCCCCGTAGCCTATGCCGGCTGTCACTGACTAGCTACTGTAAACTCATGGCATCATCTGATCTAATTATTCCCTCCACTCCCTTAATAAAATCGAACGGGGAACATGAATCAGGCCCACTCGGACTGAGCAAATAGGATAAAATTTAATATAATTTATTTTTATTTGTATGAAATAGCCTATATTAGCTGCTTATACAAATTACTAATTATGTTGCATTGAAAATTAACTCATAGGCTATTTTGGGAAGCTAAGTTAGACTATGAGTAAAACGCATTGGAGGTCTCAATATTCCACAGCACACGGCACACCGTTTGAAAACCTCTGGCTTACATCATGACAGGCTATGAAAATGCAAAATAGATGTTTAGATTAGATCCACTGAACATCAGAAAATACATAGTTCGGATGGGAATGGATGAGTTGTGTGTTTTTCCACTTAGCCCCACCTCTCTCTGTGGGCTGAAACATGTTTTCATCATCCATCAGCACTAATGGTCCTAGATGACCCATCACACCATGCATTCATTACCTGCCATTCATTACCTGCTGTGACAGCGGATAAACGAGAATTGCATCCCTGTCTATTTTTGTGACACTCTATTTCTCCCCTGAAGGATAAATGTATCTTTCCTCTTGCCCCCCTCCACAGGGAGGTCAGAGGTCAGAGGTCAGGGTCAGCAACATAACAGCCCCGTGCATCTGGTAGGGATTCAGTGTGTTGCTCAAGGACACTTCATCAGGCAGGGGACTTGCTCTCACGGGGGCTTGAATGCAGGCCTACCGCTTGAAGGACGGTCCGTCTCCCTAATCACACCACCCAAATTATTAAATACCCATTGCTAGCTATAGATATTTACGAAAATGGAAGAGAGAAAAAAGTACAAAAATTCTTTGAATTCCCCTCGATGAATTTTAACAAATCTCCCACTGTCTATATTGTGTATTGCCTTGGGTGCAAACTTTTTCCATTACTTCTTAGACTGAGTGAACAGTCCTTCACATCAAGAGTCCTATCTTGCAGTATATATCTTGTCATTTTGTGACAAAACCCAAACATATCATAATTTTTTCTCTCCTTTACAAAAATAAAATAAAAGGAGAATTAAATCCTGTCCCACCCTTGATCACCCTTGTGTGTGTGTGTGTGTGTGTGTGTGTGTGTGTGTGTGAGTGATTTTAGACCAGTCTGGTGGAGAAGCATGTAGAGCGTATCCTGAGCCTGGAGTCAGCTCTGAGACAGAGGGACAACTCCCTGCTGAAACTCAACACGCAGCTGCACAGCAAAGACATGCAGTACCTGCAGCTCCACGGCAGCCCAGACACACACAGTGAGTCACTATCAACGTCTGAAAGTGAGGCAAGAAACACACTGTCAGCTTGTGATTACGGGCCCTTAGTGCTCCTCTTTTTAAACAATGTTAAAATAAAAAACAAAACAAAAAACTGTTTGGCTGCAGTTCTCCAGAAGGATTTCAGTCTACAATATTTATTTAGTCCATGGCTCTACTTTATTTATTCATTTATCCTGACGTGACTCAGAGAAAATCCACAAAGGCTCTGCATTTCTGTCAAATATACAATTTTACTTAAGAAGCATTAGCGGGCACTCGCATTTGAATCTGTTATATAATGCAGTAAATATACATTTGAGAGGTTTGTTTGGGTCAACTTTTTGGTTCATGTACTTCAATTCACTCTGATACACATACATAATATATCAACTAAAAAGACTGATGGCTGACTCTGGATTTCAGAGAATAATTGGGTAACCCTTTAAATTACAGCTGTTTCATTTCGATAATTACAATATAATTAGACAGTAATATAAATACAACATATGGTAAAAAAAAGTTGATACAAATACAGTAAAAAGACTGTAATCAAATCCAACAATCTGTCCAGCAAACATTTAATTAAGGTCAGGTAAATCATCTGCCTATTGGCAAAAGAATCAGGTTTGCGATTTTGTTACGTGTCCTTACTGCCCAATCACACTTGCAGAAATGGGCCGTGGTAATCTATGCAGTTACTAGTAGCTGAAATTAAATTATTCTGGATTGAAACATTTGGCTTGGCTGTCACTGTATATTTTAGCATATTTCCCGTTTTATTCAGCCTGTCGCTCCCATCTGTACTGCTGGATAATTGCTATTCTGATTAGTATCACTCGTTCCAAGATACTAGAAAAAACATATGGCTGAATTAATACAAGATGAAATCACTTAGGATAGCCATTTTGGATTGTAAAGCCAAATGATCTCACCCAGTTGGCAGAGTGACTTGTTCTAAGACTGCAGGACTGAATACATGATGAAGTCACCTATTAAGGACATTTTCTGCAGTCCACTACTGCTGTGTGTGAGATCCACATTACTACTGTAAAACAACAGCTGCTCTGGAGTCAGTAGACCCTAAACTCTGACCTCTTGATGTGGATGGCTGATTTAGGAAATATGTAATTGCCACCTCTACTGTTGCTGTCGCATACCTTGATGTAGAGAGGGAAAGAGGAGGCATAATGTTGCATGCATGTATGTGCGTGCGTGCGTGCGTGCGTGCATGCGTGCGTGTGTGTGTGTGTGTGTGTGCATGACTGTATGACTGTATTTGTGTGTGTATGAATGAGATGCATGTGATGTGTGTATATATGTGCATGTGAGAAAGAGAGAAGTAGTAGTGCAGTGGTTGTATACATCTCTCTCTCTCTCTCTCTCTTTCTCTCTCTCTCTCTCTCTCTCTCTCTCTCTCTCTCTCTCGCTCTCTTCTCTCTCTCCCCTTAATCGCAGTGCGGGACTGCCCTGCCTTGACCCTTCAGAGCTCCCGTAGTCTGGACACCCTGTCAGACCTGAAGTTGCAGCGGTTGGAGGCGGAGCTAGAGGGGGCGCGGCATGAGGCCCAGGGGGCGTGTCAGCGGGAAGAGGAGCTGAAGGCGGAGTGCGAGAGACTGAAGGAGGAGATGAGACAGCTGCAGAACAGCCAGAGGGAGAGGGTCAGTGATGGATACACACCTGATACACACACGTATCAGACCTGGGCCAAACAGCAGGAGCACATAATCATTAGAATTTGTTTTAATCTGCTTGGGGCGTCACATGGGTGGGATTTACTGCATCAGGGCAACTCAGATAATGTCGGGGAAACTGTCAGTCACAGAGAAGCATATTAAATTGACTTTCAACAGGGTTCCCACGGGCCTTGAAAATCCTTGAAAGTTTGTGGATTTGAGAGAACTCAAATCAGGTCTGGAAAGTTTTTGAAAATAAATGGATGCCCTTGAAAGTACTTGATTTATACTTGATGCTTGATTTTCTTATAAAAATATTGCGCTCAAATTCATCATTATGCCTCAGTTCTTCACATCCTGAGGAAAACCCTGTGATGGATATTTGCTTTGACATGGCAGCAGTTTTAAAATGAATTGATTTCACCAGGATTTCTTGACTTGACAAGATCATGAGTAAAAAAAACAACATGAAAGTAATTGAAAAGTCATTGGATTTGATATCCAAGTGTGTGTGGGAACCCTGTTTCAAATACTTTCTTGTGATTGTTTAAATGTTCTTGCATTCCTTGTATTGTCCTGATGGGTTTGTGCAGAGTGTTGAGAAATCCACACATGCATACAGTTTTAATGCCAGGCTAGAAGTATTGAGCTGCACAGGGAATAGAACCCCTAACCCTGCAGTGTCATTAATATGCACCTATCCTCCATTAGTACTGCATTAATACCACAGAGGTCTGTTCTTTCTTCAATGAATATTGTAACACAAAACTCAAGTCCCCCTTACAACTGATTGACAGACCTTTTAATGCATTTGCTAGTGGCTAGAAAGAGAACAACATCTTATCTTTCCAAATAACTCCTCGCTTTGGTGGAGCAGCATTGCAGCTAAACTGTAGAAAGCATGCAGTGGGAAAGACACACATACACACACACGCACACCTTGCTCCTTGATGTTATGTTCTAACACGTTGCCTCGGAAGGCTCTTGCTGTCACATTTTGTCCAATACTCTTATAGCACCTGCATGCTAATCTAATTTCACGCTCTATTTCGGCAGGGAATGACTTCTTCATGTGAGCAGTGTGATGTGGAGTGGATAAAGAAGGTGGGAGACGAGCAGTAAGTGACTACGGCGGGCCGCTGGGTGTGGGGGAAGGGATTGAGAGTAAAGGGTGTGTAAGGAAGGACGGAGGGAACAAACCAAGGAAAGATGGAAGGAAGGCAGGAAGGAGGGAAGGAATGAAGGAATATGGAAGGAGGTGTAGAGATATTGGTGGAGGGGAATGATGGGGCAAAGACAGAACGGGAGAACGACAGAGAAAGCGGTAATGTCTCACCCTGTATCTTTACTCTCCTGCTGTGATGTGTTCAGGCCTCCTGGGGCCTCATTAGAAACGACGCAGGCTCTTTCCATCTCGGGCTAACTGGGTTCAGGCTTAGCACTAATGAAGCCACGGCCACAATCACTACTATAATTGTTATGGCACAAAAGCTGTATGTACTGTATGCACTACCGTATGTGCATTCACCCATGACATCGTTGTTTTTGTTCAAGGGGTTTTGTCTTCAGTACAGGACCTAACAGAAGATGAGGTTAAAATGAGCAGTAGGGGGCAGTGTAAGCACAGTGTAAGTTCCCCCTATCCCTGGCCATCGCTCTGTCTGTCCATGTCTTCATCTCTGGGTGTCCAGCCACACCCCTCTACCCATTCACTTCTCCCATTCCTCCATACACCAAGGGGCTATTTGATTTTTAATAAGAGCCATGGTGAGCATTCAAACGGCTGTCTTCCTTCACATTTTCTCTAAAGTCTATAGCCAACAAGGAAACTGTGTGTAATCATTTATGCTGAGAAGGGAGAAACCAGTTCATCTCTCATCCCCTCTTCAAATTGCCCCAGGCATTGCAAGACTGTGTACAAGATGCAGGTAATTTAAAAAAAACACAGCATGTTGGGCAACTGACTCCCACACACTGAAACCCCAGAACAGTTTCGATGGCGAGCAAACTGAAAGTAAATGGTGAGGCAGCGAAGCGAGACTGAGTTTTTCTGAGCGTGGTGGAAGCCTACTGCTTTTTCCAGACCGTGGTCACCTTTTGGTTTTACTCAAGAATATAACCCACCCCCACTTTAAAAGCCTTCAGTGCCTACTTATTTTTTTTGGGTGCCTTTTCTTGTAATTGGGCTCATTTAGAGTAAACTGCACAGATTGAGATGGAAGATGTACACATGTTTTGGAGAGTACCACCTTTGCCCTAATTGTCATCGGTGGCATTTATTCTGAAAGAGAAACTGTTGGGGAAAATTTGTATCATTTGAGAGTGAGTCTTTTGTAAATGAGTTGCACTGTGATGTTTTTCAAGGCATTTCCATGTTTTTGAAGTTGTCAAAAACAACAACTGATGAATTCATGAACACCTTGAATATTCTCCAAAAGTCGATGTTTGACACAATTCTTTACCTTCTTACAGCAAAACATAACTTTCATTTGATCTTCCAGTAGCCAGAAAATTTTCTTATTTCTAAACATTTTATACTCAATTAACTTCTACTTTTCTCTGTTCGCTGCTCTCTTCTCTGTTTTCTGTAACACATTTCAGTCCTTGACTAATTCTTGTCACATTTCCTGCCCGTGTTTGACCTTTTTAGCCATAACTAATAACCCTTACATAACTCTGGCAGGATGAGCTGCCCTTGTAGTACCCTCCTCTGTACTACAATATAGAGACTGACTGACTAAGTTATCCTAGGCTTCTGAAAGTGACAACTGTTTCAAATAAATCTGTTTTCATTCTTATTTCTCAAGCCAAGACAAGAGAAATTTAAATTTTAAAAAATGGAGGCTACCGTTTACTCTCCAAAACTAGCAAATGTGCATCGTTGATATGGATTATTTAGACTATTTAGTTTATATGGAATTCCTATGTCTTGTTGCGGAGTCAAGGAGTAACCGATGAGTGGATCATGGTTAGTTCAAGTTCAAGTTCAATACTTGTCAGGTTGATAGGAATTTGTCTTGGTGCAGCTCAGGTTAAAAACAAATACAGGACAACACAGTACATAAATCAACTTTTCAACCTAGCCAAAATACTAGTAGAAATAATAAATAGTAAAACTAGTCAAAGTAATAAGTAGGATCAATCATTAAATAAAAATAATAATAAAAATACAGTAAATACAATAAAAACAATAGTACTCCATAAACGGCTAAATATAAAAATAGTTTGTTTCCTTATAAGAGCTGCTTGACCACATAGCAGAACAGTTGCAGCCTGACTCCAAAACTACAAAGTGCAGCTTTTAGATATCTATTTGTACGTAAGAATTAGTTAGTCGTTAGTGCAAAAAACACTTTCTTAGTATCACTGTTTGGTGTACTGTGGCTTGGTGTTAGGACTGTTTGACACCTCTCTGTGTTCTACTAAAAGTGCTTAGTGCAGATAGCAGAAGTAGAGTGTGACAGTGTGTGGACTGCAGTGTGAAACGCACCCGCCGCTATCTGATGGCCGTTTAACACCTGTGAGGCCACCAGTGTAGACCAGAATTAGATGCACAGACAGGGATGAAGTGGAGTGGAATGAATGGACAGAATGCACAGAATGGAACTGTGCAGTGACATTCAGAGCGGACCACCATGTATTCAAGCAGAGGGTTTCCCTGAGGCCATGTCCTGAATCTGAGTGACTGAACTCCAGTGGGTTTGAAAAAGAACAAATATTGCATTGAGCGTTAGTCAACAAAGAGGAGCTCAGCTGGACAGATCTCACAGGCAGCCGCAGTGATGGTCTGTTCTTTGTAAAGGCTGATCAGACCAGAGGTCAGATTCAGCCCACACACTCTTCACTTCATCTTCCCACACACACACACTGTCACTGGCACGAATCTTGCATCGATGCTGCGTCGGCATCATCACTCCCCACCTACACATATTGAATGTGAGCGCGCGCAGGTGCACACGCAAGCATGGCAAAAAACACACACACTCGCAAATTTTTTCTTAGACATGCATAGACAAAAGTAAACAGCGCACCTACACAGTATTTCCAAAACAGCTGACAATTAAGAAATCCAGTTAAATGTATGCACACACTGTTCACACGTCGGCTCTAACACAAGGTGCCCTGGGTGAGAGGTGTTGCTTTCTGACCTGGGCCTATGACAGTCAAAGTTGATAGCTGATTACGGCAGAAGTGTGAAAAGGAAGAGGTGCATGTATCTGAAGTGTCAATATATACTGTACCTGCATTTAGAGAGAAGAGAATGTCAGTCTGGTTGCAGGAGCTGAGAGTCACCTGAGAGGAGTAGTTTAGAAATGTGCAGGATTGTCACCAGTGCTAAAAAAGTTGGATACAGGCGGACAAAACTCCATACAGTTTATGGGCACTTTGTCAACGTCAATAATGTCCTTCACCATGTAAGTAACTTTAATGAATGTTATTTTGTTGTTTTCCTATTTATGCATTTGGTGGAGGTTTTTATCCAAAGCCCCTTAGAGGGCCGTGAGTATGGATGACCTCTTATCCTGGCAATGTTACCGCCATGCTCTGCCTCCTTGAGGTACATCGGAGGATGTTGAAGATGGCTTTGCTACGGTGGTAGATGAAGGGGTTTGATATCCCACTCTGTCTTTCTGAGTCATAGCAGGTTGGTGGAAAACTAAGTGGGCCAGTCGTAAAGGCAGACAAACCGGTGGAAGTTATGACTTAGCTTCAGTTTTTTTTTTTGTGTACAGAAAGTTTTCGAATTGTAATCTCCCCTTTCCCTGAAATGAAGGTCCTAGACTTCCTTCTTAAGTCATTTGTGGTGATATACTTGCAGTGTTTTCCTGGTTTTATGAATTTGTGAAGAACAGTTTAATGAGTGCTAATCTAGAGGGGTGTCATGGAACAACGCACACACACACACACACACACACACACACACACACACACACACACACACACACACACACACACACACAGGCAGCGGCTCAATTAAGTTAGTGTGTGGGTTTGCTGGGGAACTCTTAATTTGACAGTTTGCGTTTTTTTCTGCTGTGTAGGCTGGAAGTGTTTTTTGCTGGTGATTGCAATACAAGTTCATGTCTGTTCCTATTTATGCAGTTGAAATCCCCAGGATACGCAAAAGTGTTGTGTGTCATTTTCTATCTGCCACCATCTCTAAAGAGGAATGAGCTGAGTCAGATTCTCATAAATTGGTTTTATGAGTTCAGATAGGATGTGCCTTATCAGATCTGAGACTGGCAACAACGTGGTACCCTGGTACCATCTACAACAACGTCCTCTCTTCTCCCATCTCTTTCCACTCATCCTCAAAGACTACAGTGTTTGACTCTTTGTGAAACAGGTGTTCAGGTTGTCTCTGTTAACAGGTGTCTTACTGGGATATTAGTTGTGTCACTCTTACATGTAGTTCAAGAATTGGGGATAGGTGTGGTGGTGGAGTGATACAAAACATTTGCCATTTGCACTATTTATTTAAGGGCTGTAAAAATGTTTTATCATGTATCAAAGTGATACATATGAAATCTTGATTTTGACATGAGAATTACTCAAATTTGCCGGATAAACTGCTTGGCAAATAGAAATCTGAATTTCTTTCTCAACAGATTTCCTGTTAGCTTTGCCTCCATCTTGTAATTAATGTTCTAATCTACCACCATCACTTCTGGAATGAGTCAAGTTCAAGTCGAGACCGGGGAGTTTAGAGAAATTGGTTAGACATTTGAGATAAGCTGTCCCTTATCAGATTTGAGGGTTGCAGGCATTGGCAGCAAACTGTGTCTACTGGCTGCTTCCTCCATGCACGTGAAATTGTGTGATTTTATATGCACTTAAATAATGTGCTGTAATTTACACTCTAACAATATATGTCTCCCAATTAGCCAGCTTGATTTGTGAGGTCTCATCAGCACTGTAGTAGTCATTCAGGTTGTGAGGAGGAGAAGATGACGTATCAACATGGATTTGTGATGCAGTTCAGGTTTCAGTATGTGATTATTGTAGTTTAGTTATGCAAGAAACCATACATCTTACAATAAGGATGGCACACTGAAGCCTTTGACTAACTTCCAACAATGGTATGCAGATTTAATTATTAAACAGCGATTAGATTGTTTGTATTTCTAGTTGTATTGAATAAAAATTCCACTTACATTGTAACATATTGTAATGATAATGATTATAATGATTGCATAATTACCTCCTCTCCACTCCTCCTCCCTCCAGGGTGAATTTGGCTCTGGCCTACACAGAGTTAACAGAGGAGCTGGGACGACTCCAAGCACTAAGCTCCAAGCAGACAGAGATCCTGAGGAAAGCCTCACAGGAGCAGGCTAGCCCAGGTTAGCATTTACCCATATCAAATATGTCAATTATCAGGAAAACTCGGGTCAATGTCCTCTCAATGTTTCTGATATTCTTGTTGGAAGAGAATAGCAACCTCTGTATCACAGTGTATATAAGGATACCTTGAGTTGGAATCCCATTTTATATGTACATTTCACAGAAATCATTTGAGATTTTCTATGAAAACTACAACATAATAGATACAAATCTGATCTGATACTCTCTTCTAAGGTCATGGAAATGTATAATGTGTCTGTTTAAATAAAATACTATTGATATATTGAGATCATGGTCCAAGTGCCATGGTCCAGGATCCCTAAACCCCTCTAGATCATTTGTTGGTTTACAGCTGATGTTTTTGACTACCATTATAATTATGTAAGAAACGACTGGCTTCCCACTTAAGGCTAATAGTAAAGACAAAAACTAAAGCAGACATATTGTAGCGTTCAACTCACAACTGCCAAACAGTAGCAACACCTTTCTCTTCCTGCACTAAGTCACACACACATAGCTCATGTCTCTCAACTGTGTTTACCAAAAAGCATCACATGCAATGCCTTTATTGTGCAGCGAATGGTACAAACTGTAAAATTATGCCTGGCCATCGTGATGCTATTAATGATGATTTTCTATTAAAGACTGACTAAGAAATCAAAGGCAAACCTCTGAATGAATTGTGTTCGAGTTCTACTTCTAAATGTGTGCATATCCATACAGTTTTATGAAACTGAGGCTGGGAAAACACCATAAGATGACTGGGTTTTTTAGTTATTCCCTGAGATTTTCTTGTGTCACATTAATCTAGAAAATTTGACTTGGATGACACCTGCGCTTAATTAGTTAAAATATTATTTAGGCTATCATTAACTAACATCAAATTTTTTTGTGAATCATTCAAATAATCATCAGGGAAGTGGCATTCTTAGAGGAGTCATACAATTATCCTGCTGGTTATACTGTAACATTAAATGTCAGTTGAATACTCCCAATTGGAGGCTCACAAAGAGGGTTTGAGAGCAGAAACACCCCCTCCCCTTTAACACCTCAACCATCCAGCCATAAATGATGTTTCCTCTTTGATATGGGAAGTGTAGCTGAACGCTGAAGTGGTGACTAAAAAGAGGTGACTGACTCATCAACATACAAGTGGCAATCGTCTGATTACAGGAAATACTAACTATTGTACTGTACAAGTACATCCTTTTTATGAATAAATACAAGAACTTAGTGTGCATTTATAATAACTGCTTATCTTGGGAGGGCTTATTTTGTCAAGATTGTTGTGAATATCTTCTGATCAAATGCGTATTTGCATTGTTAATGACGAACAACAAGAGAACAGTTGATATACCAGAAGGAGCAGCGGTGAACTGTCATATTCAAACATAATCAAAGCTGTGAACCGATGACATTTTCTCCTGGAATGAGCTTTGCATTTTTACCAATGACAACTGCATGATCTTTTTTATGCCATTTTGCTTGTACATGCACGTACAGGCTTTTTTTAAAGGGGTGTTTCCAGTATATGTTCACAGCTGATTTTTAGTAACAACAAGATCAAATTGTGTAATTGTTTTGGTACCAATTTTGTGATGTGTTGTGACATTTGGAGATGTGTCCCCTGTATGTCAGCATCTCTTAATAGTAACAGCTTGCCAAGGTGCATAACTGTCATTTTTTTAGACTGTTTTTTTATATATGCTTTTGTTTTCCCTGTGTGTATCCTCAGTCCAGCGTCACTCTCCCATCCACCACCAGCGCCACTCTCCAGTGTCTCAGCGACACTCACCCATCCCACAGCGCCACTCTCCGGTCCCTCCTCCTCCACACCACTCCCCAATCCCCCAGAGACGCTCCCCGGTGCTCCAGCGCCTCTCCCCGGACATGCACCGCC
>OMLI01026085.1:0-10333 GCA_900302605.1 Rondeletia loricata | reverse complement strand
ACACCAACCTGCCTACGGGACTCCTGATGTAAATTAGCCTTTGGCTATAATCAGGCATATTTACATTTATTGTTAAATATTCATTAATATGCACTGTCCCTACTTAAATAAATAAATAAATAAAACACACACTGTGACAAGTGCCTGGTGATGGAAAAATAACAGTTAATAATAGTTTCCCCATAACCTCCAACATTAGTCCTCTCATGGGTATCAACTCCCAGTATCAGGCCTTACCTGGGTATTTGCCACCGCGACTCCTCTTGATGAAGCAGACGATGAGGAGGATGAGTACGATGAGGGCAATGGCACACATTAACCCGATGAACCAGCCCTGAGTGGCTATGTCCACCTGGTCCTTACTGTAGGCTGGAGACACACACACACAACACACAGGGAAAGACAGAAGACAACAAGAGAGATAAGACCACGATGAGTCATAGCTATACATTAGGAACTCAGAACCAGCAGAGAAGCCCATATCCAGAATCCAGACTGCTGTTGCACAAAGGATCTCATCCATAACAATACGGTGTTTGTCTTCTTTTCCATGACACAGTGTGTGAATTGCCATTAGAAAATTGTGGGAGAGAGAGGATTCACCTGTAAATAACACAAATTCTTATCATTTGACGACTGCCAAGAATTCCACCTCTCAAATGTGAACATATCTGATGAATCTGACTATCCTGACAGCAATGTTTACGGCGACATTTGTAAGATTCTGTACAAATGTGACGAGAGTACCAATACTAATCAAAAGACAAATGTGTCAGATTATTAGTGTTATCAGATGCTCGATCAGATAAAACTTTACAAATGAGATTCGTTATAGATTTGTGTTTCTTGTACAACCCAAGTAGCTGAAGTTCATCAGATTTGATCCCTTAGCTATATGGCAATGTGCCATTTTGAAGCATCTGATACACGTCCAAACAGACCTGGGTTGGAGGGCTTGTGATAGGAAAAGGATAGGGGAGGGCAGTAACAGCCTTTCAGGTGACATAACACACCATCTGCCAGCCATATCAGGGAAGAGATCAGGTAATTGTGTTTCTAAACTTACAACTTGGCTGTCAGCTTGTTAGCTAGTGAGCTAACCATATTATCTAATTAGCTAACTAGGTTTTGTTGTAAACACATTATTTGCACGATACCTATCATTAGGTGGCTGGTAGTTAGTAGTGGTTAGTAAGTCACATGTTAACATGAACATTAGTTGCTTATGCTAAATTAGCTTGCCAACTGGTCAACTAGCTAACAAAGCCAGTTCAGGTTAACTGAGCTGACTCTTCTGAAGCTACAACTCAACTACAACTGTTTTAGAGTAGAGACTAGAGCTAAAGACAAGACAGTTTACTGAGTCACAGTAACCTGAGAAACAAATCTACCTTATCAGACTATTCACTTTTACTGAGAACGTTACTGAATGATCTACAGCCACACCACAACAAGCTTTTTCAGCTAGCTCTCGTCTTCTAGCCTGGTTGGTATATATTTAGCTAATTCTCCACTGGACCTCCATGATGGTGCCAGACGTGGTTGATTGTTGATCTATAGTAAGTTAGCTAAATTGACATGTATCATTATTGAAAAGGCCAGCAAGCACGGTAAGCTTTGCTTTAGCCTAACCTCACTGGTTCTCTGAATGTGGGCAGAGCAGGGTCTAGCCTACAGCTTACTGCATGAGCTATTAGCCAAGATAGTACAGATTCTGTACCATCCCACGGGTCATTTATGACACATAGATCTAATTAATGAGTTTATTAGAATGTGATCTCAGCTCTCTGGCTCCCTAGTTGATCAGCTGCCTTCATCTCTTATATGGAGAATACAGTTAGCAAACATAGCTTATAACGTATTACATGTATACATAGAAGCACTGCTTATACAACAATGTGATTCATTTTAAAAAGCCAGAGTATGTGTTGTCTCAAGATCATAAAAAGATTTAGCGCTATATACATGTATTGCCATACTGTATATCACTGTATGGAAGCAGTACATGTTGAAGATGAAGAACCCAGAAGTATATTCTCCTATCATGTGAAAGTATTTGCAAAGAGGATTATGGGAGTTGTGCGAAGATTTATAAAGTTAAACACAACTTTTACTTCCTTTTATTAATTTGATTCTGTTCAATAAAGATCAGACATGATGTGTAGTGTGTAGTGTAATATCACCCAGGTAGGAGTGAAGTGTCTCACCCTGACTGACTTGAATTTACCTCTTGAACAACATGGCACCGTGAAAAACAATAAGTCAACCAGCTTTGACTGAGTTAGACTGTACTACTGACAGACTTGCACCCAGAGTAGCCCACCTGGCCGTAGTGTAACCCGGTGTCACCTGGCCAGGTGTGGTCTCACCTGCGCTGGTCTCAAAGGTGACATATTTGCTGCTGATGCTGTGGTGTTCATGGGAGTAAACCCTCAGACGGTACTTGGCACCTTCGATCAGATCTGCCACTGTAATGGGGGGCTGTTGTTTCACTGGTACAATTTTCACCGTCCTGTCGCCTTGGAGACACAAGAAAGGGGCCAATCACACTCCAGGGGGTGTGGCCTTGTTGCCACAGTAACGGCTGTGCTTATTAGCAAAGCTCTCAGCATCAAGATGCTTTGCAGGGAGACTTTCTGAGTGATAGCAGGGTTATTGAAGTGAATTGAGACTGATAACAATGCAGCACCCATCGTCAGCATAATGGTTCTTGCCCCTCTTGACAGTATAGATGCACACGCATAATGTACTTCAATACTTTTAGCCATTATAGTTAATGGATGAGGTGCAACTCTGAGAATCAGCTGACACTTTCTGGTTCATTTTCTTCTTTTATCGCTCTGAGACTACATTTTCTCTCAAGGGCATAATTCTCCAGAGAAAACGAATCTAAAAATGGTGCGTGAGGGAGAGGAGGGGTACATGGAGCAGGTGTTCCTTCAGGCAGCCTATACTGTGGACATCAACGTTTCACAAAACTAAATTGCTGTGGGTCATATTACCTTCACTGGTTGGAATTTAAATGGACCATTATGGAACTTTATATGTTAACATCAAGAGCAAGGGTGGCAAAGCATTGTTTGTCTCAATTATTCACAGACCCACACTCATCTCCATAAGGTAAAAAAACACCAAAACAAAACAGCAACCATTTGAAGCGCTGCATCTTTCCAGTGGAAAGACGTGTCGGTCATGACATGGCCGAGCTATGAGCATGACTCTGAAGTGACAGCGAGAAGAGGGGGCAGCACAAGGTGGCGACATCATGCACCATGCTATATGAACTTTGACCCTTTCGCAAGGGTGATGTCATCCAACAAAGCTCATTCCAAAGCCCTATTATTGACAGTCCCGGAAACAGCCGAACAAAACTAATAAAGCATAAGAGAAAGAAGTCATGCCAGTCCTTTCGACACCATTAGTCAATGAAGTGCTATGTGTAAGGCCGAGGCTGATGTTTACTGGATCTAATATAACATAATCGTTCAGTTTATTGTGAAAGAGATGGTCAAAAATACCATAGCAGGACTTTTATAAGGTCACACACAAGGTAAAACTCCTAGCCCTGACTACAGACTAAAGAAAATCCAGAAAACTAAAAGCACACAGTACACTGTCATTCCAACAACAAGAAAACCTCTGACCAAGGATGAAATATTGGTCTGTTTTTACATTAAATGGTGCTGTATACTTAATATAGCTTGTTGCAAGGAACAATAAATGACACTTCACAAACTGATTTACTATAGCAAATGATGGGATATTGACTTCCAGCAATCCCATACGTTGTGTTGCTGCAGTATATGAAGCTATTACTGTCTGGACCGGTTAGGTCCTATGAACCTGAGAGCTTATGCGGACATGCCTATACGCTTGCATATGTCTGATTGTATCAACAAAATCTCACAAAATTAGCACTGATGCCAACACCTTGCCACCTTTCCTTTCCTTTCCCATTCCTCTGCCACCAAAGCATCACCCTTCCCCTAACTCTAACGTCCTCTGACAGACCTGCCAAGACTCGCCCAGAGTCAGGAAGAAAGAGGGAAGATAAAGGGATGATGATGGGAGGTGGAGGCGTGTCAGGGGCTCCCTGCCATTGTTCCTTAGAATCAAAGCTTTCAGATTTGACCTTGGGGAAGGAGGGAGGGGGGTGTGAGGGTGGAGACCTTCAGATCAGTCTCATCATCCCACTTTCCTCCCTCCCTGTTTCCCATTCTCTCACTCTCTATTCACATTCAGACAGTCATTAAGAATTAAAGCCATTGCCCAAGTACATTAAAAATACATCCTTCCCTCCTCGATCAAAGATCAGAGACTGTTGGATTGGTGGAAAGCAATACCGGTAATATAGAGCCCATCTGCCGGGCTATCCAATCTCAACCAACTCAGAGATTCCAGAGAAGGAGGGATAATGTATGTCCACAGCTGTGTCTTATTAAAGCAGGCTTCAGGAGTGCTCATCTCCCAATCGAAAGCAAAAGCAAACAGTGATGTAAGCATGGATGGCCAAAAAGTGATGCACTCAATCAGGGAGTCAGCGAAAGCTAGCAGAACAGCCCAATCACAAAGCTGGTTTAGCAACAGCCATTCAAAGCCAGGCAGATGTATATGCAAATAAACCATCACGATGGGTGCACTGCATAGGAAGTTAGTGGTGACATGATGATGATGACTCATTTTCAAACACAGAAAGAAAAGAGAGACAGAAACAAAGAGAGAGAGTGCAAGAGAGAGAGAGAGAGAGACAGAGAGAGCCAGAGAGATAGAGATTGTAGTACATTGTACCTTATAATTTTTTAAAAGTCAATCGAAATGAGACGTCAACCTTTACGTGTGAACATCACATCCTCAAATGAAAGGGAGTGATGAAAACACACCAACGCACCCCAGAAGCTGCTGCTGCTACAGTGGCAGGTTATCTTTGGCAGCAACTAGCTCTGATTAAGAGTTTCATACTTCCCATTCTTGAAGAGATGGCTGTGATTGGGTGACTTGTGAAGGAGCACACTTTTTATTCAGAAACTTTACACCAAACAGAAGAGCCATTCATTTCTTCTTTCTCATGTCCTCATCTTTCCCTTTCCATCTCTCTCTTTCTCTGTGTTTTACTGTATGTTCTACCCTGTATGTCATCCAAACAACAGACTATTTTTTCATTACTTGCCACTCTGTAAAGACTGGGGTATGTAGGGAATTAATAAAGCTGGAGCAAGGACACATTTCAGCAAAACACTTGAGCAGGGAATTTTGGAGTAACAAAAACTTGCCACTGAGGAGTAACTGAACTCGGTATGTAATAAAATAAGACATGAATTATTCAGTGAAAAGGCCACTGTATAGTATTGTGCTACTTCCGCAGCTAGTTAGATGGTAATCAGAATTCTACTGGTAACACAATCGAGTTTCATACCGAGCTGCAGTGAAAACATAGTTTAGCCAGGAAATTACATTTTTGTCCAATAGGGACTTCTGTGAATAAAGATGAACTGAACAGTATTCACAGACAGCTAAAAGTGTCAATTTGGTGAGTGGGCTGGAGTGCTGTCGTAAATTGATCAGGTTTTCTTTCACCATCCAGTCTTTCCTGTACAGTAATTCCCAGCCTGAACACCTAAGTTTAGCCATGGTTCCTCTCCGAAAATCTAGCAGGCTGATTCAACAAATCTAATGTTTGTCAAACTTTGGATTTTGTTCAATGTGAAATGATAAAGTCTCACTACTTTTTTTAAACTAGAACTGTCAAAAGTCTCGAACTCTAGAGACAAACAGCTATTAAATTGTCTGCTCTCTGCACTAAATATATCCCTCTGTCTGCTCTCACTCTCTGTACTCAGTATCTTCCTGTAACTCACTCGATATCTCACTGCTCTACAATCTCTGGACCCAGTTTGAGTTCAGTTCTAGTTTGAGGGTTTAATAGTGCGAGGTCATCTGGCAGACACAAGCCTGCGGGTTTTGGTCTGGTTTCTTACTGTCCAGTGTGAACTCTAGCACAAACTCGCTGCTGCCGGCCGGGAAGTTGTGTCTCCAGCTGACGTTAGCGTAGTTACTGTTAGGCTCCACCGTCAGATTCCAGATCTCCCGCCCAGGGGCCACTACACAGGGGGTCAGGGGTAAGGGGTCAAAGGTCAGGGGCAGGGGGCAGAGAGGGCACGGTTACAACAACCACACACAGGGCTCCATTTAGACCTATGCATGGAGTCATTCATTTACACGAACAACACTAAGGGAGTTTCCTACAAGAATGGTTAGGGATCAATTTCAATCTTGGTCGCTTAAAGCAAGAAGTACATTTAATTAGTTCATGGATTGAAAATTCACCCACAATAAATTTCAGAGGATTTTTCAATTCATGAAACACTTAATTGCACCGCTTACCTCTGGTTTGGATTGGATTAGAATGCAAATTGAGCTTAACCCTGAGAAAAATGGTGAGCTCTGCCAATATCACAATCCTCATCAGTTGAGATAGGCTTCCCTCATTTGCTATCAGAGTGCTTTCATCACTGTGTCTAAGGTGTTAAAGGGTGCTCTGTGCACCTGACAGTAATCAACATCAACTTATTTCAGGAAGGTTGGATTCTCACTTCCTGACCAGGAGGATAGAGTTGCCGGCTACATCCCAATATTCTGAAATAATTCCCTACTATCTGTACAGCAGGTAGAGTACAGCATATCGGAATGCAGCCCCTAATTTATTTTCCCGTTTCGTCAGGTGGGAGAAGGCAATCATCTTTTGATATCAAAAGACATCAAAGCTGGTAAAAAGATACACCAGAAAACTCAAACTATTATCTTCAGAGCATAAAAGTGCCATGTATGGTCAACCAAAGCACACTGGAGAGACAGTAAAAACCACAATGGGACAACAGCAAGTACCCAACACATTCTGATCGGTACGCTTGGTGGTAGTGGTTGCCTCAGTTGTGGGAGTTGTGGTAGTAGTTGTAGTAGTAGTAGTCGCAGTTGTAGTAGTAGTTGAGGTACTAATGGTTGTAGGAGCGATGGTAGTAGGAGGAAGAGGAGCGAGAGGAGGAGGAGTAGGAGCAAAGGTTGAAGCCATGGAGGCGTCCGTAAGCTTGACTACAGGGGAGGAGGTGGGAGAGAGCAGAGGGTTAAGACAACATTACATTACATTATGGCATTTAGCAGACGCTTTTGTCCAAAGCGACTTACAATAAGTACATTTTGTCAACAGTATTCAAACCAACCATATATCACAGTTTTCATCAGCTAAGCCTTTAATAGGAATATGCAGCAATAATAAGTAGCATCCGTAGAGTGCAAAAAAGAGTATAAGAGGAAGAAAGGGGAAGGTGTCAGTTCAAGTGGTGTCCAGGTGTAGTCTGAATAGATGGGTTTTCAGTCTCCGGCGAAAGATGCAGCCATAGACAAAGCAGCAGGAAATCAAACATGTAGACAGACACACACAGAAGACGTCAATGAACCATTGAGTTGAAAGGACACAAGGAATTCCCCACAACTAAAAATAAGTCACAATTCAACAAATTATCATACTATTCATTTGAGTAAAGGTGATTGTTATTCCAATTAATCCTTTTGGGATTCAGTAACGCTTCATCGTCAGTGCCCTATAGTGCACAGACTGAGGTGTCAGTGCCACCAAGAGGCCAAATGCTGGTATTACCTCAGCCAGAGGACATGGATAAGGATTTTTATTCTGTGGAAGAGGTCCACTTGAGTAGGTATTTTACAAGTGCTAGGTTTGGAAAATCCAGAATTAGAATCCCTTCTGTTGCTTACTATTTCCACCAAGTATTTCTTTAGACTTTGTATACATGTTGTCCCTCTATGTTACTTCATTTAAAGTAGCACCTCTCCCTGGTTGCCTGAGTACGTTTTCCACTGCCTTCCACTTTAAATGTCCCCTCTTTTTTTCACAGTTAAAAACAGTTTTACCTTGAAGTTGATGGCCATCTCCAGCTAGTGAAGGGTCCCACTACTGACAGCATGCACACGCGCATGCACGCACGCACGCACGCACGCACGCACACACACACAATCCCAAACCCCAGCCAGCATGCTAGTATCACCAGGCTGGATGCCAAGCATGCTCTCAAAGCACCCAGAAAGTCCACTGTAGGGGGAAGTTTAATGGAGGAAAAGGGGGCAGGCTTGAACACATCAGCATGTTCAGGAGCCTCCACAGCCCATAAGCCAGCCAGATCATATCAATCAAAATGTCAACCGATAGCTACATCAGTCAAAAGACCATTAGCTTATGCCTTTTTGGGGAGGATCCAGCCAAAATCCTGCCTTACCTGTATTCCCCAGTCTATACTTTTGACCCAGTGAATAGAAGCAATGGATGAAAAGGCAGAGCAGCATGACTTCTGAAAAGTTGAGGCGCAAGACAGGGATGCTGTGAGCGAGTGAGTGATCAAGCCAGTCAGCAAAAGAGGTTTGAAGCAACAGATGATGGATAATCTGTATTTGTTTGTCCTCCCAAGTTCACTCATTTGGTCGTACGATCGATCAAAAATGTTTCCCCCGTCTCCACGTTCAGATGCAAGTAAGTACAACTACTCCCATCCCATCATGACATTGCATTCAATGACGATGAGAGAACAACTCATTAAAAACACTAGTCGCTACACAAGGCTAACTTGTGGCTCGTGGCATACAGGAACAGGAAGTGATGCTGTGAAGTTGCGCCATCAGGGATTGGTGCAGGGATCGGGAGGTTAAAGGTCAACATAAACACTAAATACACCATGGAGAGAGATTCTACATAACAGCTAGCAGTGTGTGTGCTCTGCGTATGAGGGCAATCTAGTACAGAAAGCGTGATATCACAGGTTTGCACGGGCTAATATGTGTTTAGTGTGAAACATGTCATATGATGTGATGTATATGATATGTTAAAATGTGTCTCAGCCAAATATTCCAGAGCATTGTTCACCAGTGACATTGTGAAAGATAGAGGGGACTACACTACTCTGTCCAAGGCCCATGAAGACCTCAGCATAGTGTGTGTGTGTGGGGTTATTCAATCCCTGAAAGCACACAGCGACAGACAAATAACAGAAAGGATGGAGAGATGAGAAAAGAAAGCAGGATAGACAGCAGTTCAGTCCAGTGGCACAGAGAATAATGTCTGCTTACAATCTGAGCCTGTGGCATGTTGGTTTCTGGTTTCATTTGGTAAGTTATGAATATTACCAGTGAAAAAGTGATCAGCATCCAACATCTGCTAATCAATCCTGTGGGACTAAATCGTTATCAATCATGTTTTCCCTTTTTTCTGTCAATTAAAGGTGCTCCGTGTTTCATTTTTAAACATCAATATATCGTATCAAATTAATTGTGATACCTTGGTATAATGACTGTAAACAAATGAGACGATGGTGGAGATGATTGGTCGCCTCTATCTCACACCAGTGGTATTGCAAGTGCAAGCATTTCTCAAAATTAAGACCACATTTCCCATAAATCCCGTTACTTCCTGTCCCCCCTCCCTGAGGAGGATAAATATGTTGGAAGTGATTTCTCCATCTGTCTTTCTCTCCTTCCACCATCTGCCGTCACCAGAAACTCTGAAAGCTTTAGCTCAGTTTGCTCTGGAAGAACAGCGCCCTCTTCCTGTTTTGTGCTGTAAAGCAATCCAGCAGATTTCCCTCCAAATCTGACCCGGTGGCTCTCAATGTAAAATACAGAGTAGAGGCCGGTAGAGGCTGACAGTCTTCTCGGTGATGGTCTTGTTTGTTTATAGTAATTATACTAATGTCTCAAAATTAATTGATGTTACAATGCTACACAAAGCACCTTTAATAATAAATCCTGTTTTGCTTTACATTACAAGAACATGAGGCAATTCGGATGTTTGTTGAATATCAGAGCTGGCTTGAAGCCCAGGACTGAAGGACTGTACCATTGTGAGCTGCAGGGGTGGTAGAACAGCATTTTGTATGGAAATACAAGAGGGAAATGAAACTGGACTGCACTGCTGGTAAGGAGGAGAATAGATGGAAAGACAAGCAGATGGATAGACAGGCAGACAAGCTGTGCTTCTTATTCCCCATTACCTAGACTTGTAGCATCAGTATAGTCTTCTGCCAACGAAAGGAAGGGAGAGACAGAAGAGAGGGGACACATGTAAGAGAGAGAAGGGAAAACAAGAACGACAGAGGCTTGGAGAGAGAGAGAGAGAGAGAGAGAGAGAGAGAGAGAGAGAGAGAGAGAGAGTTAACAGATAAGCCACTCAGCAAGGTTAACTGAGAGGCGGGGCAAGAGACAAAGAGAGAGACAAAGAGAGAGAGAGAGAGACACACAGAGAGAGAGAGAGAGAGAGAGACACTGTGACAAAGAG
>OMLI01025905.1:10462-20556 GCA_900302605.1 Rondeletia loricata | reverse complement strand
TTTTGCTTTATTATATAAGAGTTTGTGCATTCCTCAGGACACCAATCCTCTAACTCACAGCACCTGGATGAGAGAAGAAAAAATATGCTTTGCAATTCATCGACACTCAACTGACACATCGCAAGTTCACTTCTTCTGGACTCTCACTTCTAAACGTCAATGAGCTGGAGATGAAGCCGTGCGTGTGTGTGAGTAAATCTCACTTCTCTCCACTCCAAAGTGTAATGTTAGGAGCTGAAGTGGAGTGACCACTCTGTAGTCTGAGGCTGTTTAGCTGACCATTAGAGGGAGAGGGAGAGAGAGAGGTAGAGTTAGAGTTAGAGTTGAAGAGAGAGAGAGAGAGAGCGCTAATGGGGGTGTCTGCTTTAGTGCTCGTTAAAAAGAGTGTGCGTTTTTAATAGCCGATATAAATGAGCGTGCCGTTTTTATGGTCATTCAATTATTGTCCATTTAAGAGGAAGGGAATGAGTGGAGGCAGTTTTCCTCCTTAACTCCACCAAGACCTCCGACTTTGAATTAGACCGACCCCAAGAACAGCAGGAAGACGCCGGTTCGGCTGCTGGTTGCACAGATTAGCTCAAACTTGTGTACTTGAAAAGTATACAGTATATTTCTACAGCTAGTCTTATTTCCTCTTTGCTGACTTAAAGAACTACTCTGTCTTTTGGGGAGTTGGCCCATTGGTCACCTTACCCAATATCTGATGAGAGGATCGTCACCAAAATCATCTCTGTTGATAGCTCTGTCTCTAGCTCTGCGCATGCTAACGCTTTAGCATACAGTATGGTAAATGGACTGCATTTATATAGCGCTTTTAAGAGCTCAACTGCAATTAGAGTTAGGTGTCTTGCTCAAGGACACTATGACAGATTTTTCCCCCAGGAGGAGGTGGACTCGAACCACCAACCTTTCGGTTGCTGGGCGAGGACTCTACCTCCTGAGCCACTGCCACCAGTACGTTAAGTAATAGTAGGAAACTAGGATTATCCTAAAAGTGAGAAAATGAGAACTTGTAGCAGCTGTAAGGTTGAATGGTTCGTTCATTTTAATGACACGAGTCTAAACCTGCCAGGCTTGTTTAGGGGACTGGTAAGTAGACATAAAATTGGACTAAAATAATGCACTTTCAATGGCAGAAGATCTCTCTTCCTGCGAGACTTCCAGCATAACTTGTTTCGTTTAAACAGGAAGTGAGTGAAGCTAAAGTTTTTTGCACTGTTGATTCGTAATGAGCTTCACTAATGATGAAGATTGCGTTATGAATCTTTATGCCATAGAATAAAAATCAATACCATCTATGGATTACTAAAAGGTTTATCTTCATACTTTGGATAATGCTTATCATCTATGCCTATTGTATGCTTGAGCGTTAGCATCTACCGGACATACACATGATTTTGGTGCCAATTCTCTCATTACATATTGGAAAAGGTGACCCAATGGGCCAAACTCCCCAAAAGGCGGTGTAGTCCTTTAGTGGTGATGTGAAGCAATGAATCCTGGGAGGATAGAGCGAGGAGGCGAGAGAGGGCAGCCGGAGATTTCAGGGATATACAGAAGATACAGATGTTGTTCTGAAGCCGATTGAATTGCAGAGCCATCACAGCCTTCACAGAGGTGCATGTGTGAGTGTGTGTTTATGTGTGTGCGCGTGCGTTCTGCTAAAACCTCTGCATACTGTATAAGAGGCTGAGTAACTTCTATGTACAGTATAATCCAGCCTCCCTCTAGGCGCTTTGTATACTAGCCTACCTCTTTGCAATGAAGCTTGTTTGGATCTTGTGGCTACAGCAGGTATGAAGCGAGGACTGTTCTCGTCTGCTAGGAAAAGAGCTGGGGGGGTTTGTGTCCTGTTCTTGGTTTTCTCTCCTCAACCGCCTCCTAGATTGAAAAAGCCATGCCGTGTTGGGGGGAAAGAAGAAGAAGAAGAAGAAGAGACAGTGCAAACTTATTGCATTGCTGCAAGAGCAGAACTGTCGATTTAGAGAGATGATTTTTGTACGCATTGATTCAAAATGAAAAGTTATGAGACCAGTTAAAGATAATGAAACATACAGAGTACTGTACTTCCCGTCTATTTTGAGACCTCAGTAGTTTGTACATGAACACATGATGAAACGGTTGCTAAACCAGTGGGTTGTTTGGTTATGCATACAATATTGTGTGCTTGAATATACCTATTACACAAATGTGTATATTGAAGGTGTGGATAGTGAAAATACTTGAAATGGATACTCTAGCCTACCGAGTTAGTGTAGTACTAATACCAATGTTGTACAGAATTCCCTTTAAGATTAACTCCTCAATTATGAATTTGTACTCCGAAGTGTGACTTAGAAAAATCGATGAAGACATCAAGCAGGAGCGAGTGTGTGTAATATAAACTGTATATCTGTATTCCACTCTTACCAAACCCTTTATATACAGCGTTAGAAACCAAATGGCATAACTAGTGCACTTAGACTAGGTTACTGCTTTAACCGTTCTCATTTGTCCAATTCTAGCTAAGGTTTCTGTGTGAATGTCTTCTTAATGGTGCCAGCTAATTCACTTCAATGTCATTTCTGGTTTAGAGGCTTTTTATTATGCTGATTCCCTAGATTTTCATGATGATTGACTATGATTTGTTCTTTGACGGCTGTATGGCACAGCTTTTTAGCTATGTTTCCTCATGGGAAGTTTGATAATGCTAGGTGCAGCAGTGCTTATTTTTTCATACAGATGTAAGAGTGTGTTTTTAGTCTTTCTCTTTGCTAAACCGTAGGATTTATTCAGTAGCTAGTCACGGCCGCCCTCCCAGAGGGGCTGGCAGGTGTTCTTCTCTCTTTGGTTGGGTTTTTTATCATAAGTTGTATTATTTGTGTCCGTTTGCTTTTTTATTTGTTAAGAACATCATGATTAATTTACCTTATTAGACATTATTATTCAAAATGTATTTATTATCACTTCAAAACGATAAGCGGGCAGAGGCAGAAAGGAGCGTTTGTTTAATTTAGATTTTTCTGGGTTGTTTTGTTCAGTTGTTTTTATACTGTGTAGTTTTCAAGCCAGCAAGCTGATGTGAAAGCTCTACCTCGTCTGAGCCATTCTCAGTTCTGTTACACTTTTGTACATCATTTCAAAAAGATGTAATGTCATGTCCACAATAAAGACACAAAATGGCACCTGTTGGCTCTGTTTCATCTGGTTTTGCTTGTTTGTTTTGCATTTACCCAGCCACTGTGACTGAACAGTTCCAAGTTTAGACGAAAACGCTTCACAGATTCGCAGTTCACAGGTTTTCTTTTTCCTCTTCTCGCACCGCCGGTGTGAACTTTCTGAAGAACTCTGCAGCTCACTGTCTCTGAATATTGATGGGATCAAAAATGTTTTGTACTCTTTTGTCTCTCACAGGCCTTAGTCTGGTCTCGGTCTCTAGGTCATCTGCTATTCTTATTACTGTCAGCACTGTACACACGAGCTGTACTGATACATCATACATTATCTTATCCAGAGAACACCAACATTGTACCATCCTCTTGTGTCAGAAGAGACAGACATATTGCTATACATGAGTCAATCACCTATTCCTATCCATGTCTGCATCCTGATTTAGTGAACAACAGGCTGTACAGATGTACAACTGTGTACCTCTGTCATCTATGAACCTCTTAGGTAAAGTTAGAGCAATATCGTTCTTTTATTAAATATCAGCCAGTCAGTGTCATCCACCTCTGACATGATGGAGGTTCCCCTCTGACCACAGCTACAAAAAAATTGGAATGGAATTTTTCTTCTCACATTTTATTTATTCATATAATTGTTCTGTAAAGTTATTTGCAACTTAAGTTTTCATTTAAAGGCCTAATGCATCCCAGAGTTTCTCCTACCATTGAATCAGTGAGGTGGGTCACCCTGCCTTAAAGAGCTGCTAAGAGTCTGGGTTTCAATGGAGAGTTTTAGTGTCCCATGATGGTCTTAAGGTTTCAGAGCATTTTTTCTGCAGGAGATACAGAATACTTGTCATTTTGTGGCATGAAAATAGTCAAATCTGTGGCTTCAATCCAAAAACATCAGTATCGGCCTTCAAAAGCCCATTATGGTCGAACACTACCCTTTTGTAACCAGCATTAGTGAGAATCATCATACATTCCAGGCAGATTCACTGTAGATTGTACTTGATTGATCAAACTCTACCATCGACCTGCTGTCCATCTCTCTTTCTCCTTCTTGACTCTGCTCTTTCTAGCACTGGGTTGACTGCTTTCTGAGGCCTTCAGGGCCTGATGGAGCTCCACACAATATCTACACTACCTGCAGAGGAAAGCGTAGATGATCATCATTCATGAAGATGAGGCGAAAACAGATCAGACCTAAGCCATACTGCAAGCTGTACCCTTTCATAGCATGTGACACGTTTGATGGATAGGGCTTTGATGCTCGGCCCGTTGGCGCCTTGATGTCCAGGTGTGGCCGTACGGTTGAAGCCGAGCTGCCGAGCGACGGTGATGAGAAACCTTCGCCCTTCAACTACAGAGGGACCACCTAGGGACTCGTCACTACTTTGCCAGTCTCTTTCATGTTCGGTGACTATGCGCGCCATCTGTCTGTCTGTTTGAGTGACGGCTGAGTGACGGGTTCCCTCTGAGAACATGGCACGTAACGTTAATGCCAGGCGGGCCCGCGGGCTGAGAAAAGACTGCAGCTGCCCGTCACTCTTCCCAACCTCATCAGTCACCGGGAAGGCTGACGTGACGGCCCTGAGTGCCCTGAAAAACCTGTTCGCTGACATCTCTTCTTTCTGTCACACAGCACAGAGAACCTGACTGACTGAGTGACTGACTGACTGAGTGAGTGAGGGGGAAAATACGCCAAACGTCGGGCTGACTCCGTTTTGATGGATAGGTCTGTTGGAGAACACAGTATAATGTGCTTTTTTTATTTCACACCTTTGTCGTGTGTTGTGTAAGAATGCTGTTGTTGTTCACTTTGCAAATCTTTTGCTTCTGCAGAGGTATAACCAGAGGTGTGTGTGTGTGTGTGTAACTTTTTCTCATTGCACAGAGAGACATGGATTGAGTCTTTGCCTGTTTATAGCTTAAACATGGGTGGTTGCAACTAGGGTTCAACCGATATGGGTTTTTGAAGGCTGCTGATATTAGTGAGAAAGACAGCAACTCCCAAGAATGGACTGCCACCACAATCTAAGTTTTTAATACACAATGCTCACTTTATTGTTTAAAACTCGTTATGACATTGTGTCTTGAAACAGCATTTAGACCATCTCTGTTGAAACCCAGGCTAATGCATTTCTTTTAGGTGGGTTAGCAGCTCCTTAAGGTAGGGTGAGGCAGGTTTCATTGCAGGTTTTACTAATAAAAATCATATTCACCAATATCGGTCTAACCCCTGTTACAATACACCGTTCAGTGCTGTGCATGCTGAGCGTACTGCGTCTCTGAACCTCACATTACATCCACGTATCTATCCCTGGTGTCTATTGGGTTGTTGCTGCATGTGAGAATGAACTGTAGTCGTACCTCTGGACTGGCTGCCTCCCTTCCTCTTTGTATCCGACCCTCCATAGCTCTGCTGTATTACCATCTAAGTCAGAGGGCATGATCTGTATCTGCCACCAGGGAGCACTATCCCCCTCTAATGGCTGTTAAACGGCCTTCCTCAGGAGGACAAGGGCCACATCACAGACCAAATGGCACTTGTATATGTACGATGGTTGCGGCTGTGTGGGTGGTGGTAGGGTGGGAGGGGTAAATATACTTAAAACACACTACGGCGTATATCAGCGCTGCAGCCTTGACTACCGCTACCACCAGAGTCCTACGCCTCCACATTTCCCAGGCAAAAGGCCAAACGCATTTACAACACTTCAAGTGTCTGCGACACAAGAACGCCCTCTCCACTGTGAAATATGTAAATATTGCACTAATCAAAGGGTTGTGGAATCGCAAAATGCCACGGAAAGGTTATGACCCGGAGCCTGCGCTAATAGGGGAGGAGGGAGGGGGGGGTGTGCATGCAGGAGGGAGGAGAGGAAGAGGAGGGAAGAGGAGATGGTGGTGGTGGTGGAGGGGGCGTAGAGGAGTGACAGCTACCACAGGCGTTTCTCCTGCCTGAGGAGGACCTTCACATGCTGACCTCCGCCTCCTGCACTCCAACGCTCTGACAGTAATGAATAGGAAGGGGCTGTTTATGCATATCAAATGTTATTTACTCTCCCACAGTCAACTGCAGCCACAGAGGAAAGAAAGAGAGAGGAGGAAAAACAGGATATTCCCAAAGACCGTGGGTTGCAATTAGAACAATGTGGACAAGAATGCGGAGGCCTCTGCGGTACACTGAGGTTAATCTGACTATCACAATGAATTACATGACATGGTTTTGTGGGGCTTTAGCTCGACTTTGTTTTAAAATGCTGCATTGTTCGCTGCCTTGATTGTTCAAGGTTTGCGCGTTTGACAGATGCAGAATACCTACATGAGAACAAACGCCTGCGATTTAAGTGAACTTCACAATGAACTCCTCTTGAAATCTAGCCCACATGATCATTTACTTCAACTATCTCTTGCTATACCAAACCAAAGTGTATATCCAGAGACAGAATCAGGGAAATGTTAACATGCACTCTAGTCATGTAATATATTTTTTAGCAGGATTAATTCATTTCCACACTGACATGATTGGTCTTAAATAGCACAAACCTTAAAGCCAGAGGGAGGAAAAGCCTGAGCGGAATTATTCAAGGGAATGACGTTCGACGACAAGCTCAAGAAAATAACCTTGAGCGCCAACAATGAAGAATCGGCCGCCAGAGAACGTTTGTGTTTTTTCGTCGTCGGTTTACGGCTCGGCTTCATTTTCCATCACCCCTTATGAGAATTAAGTTGGATCTTAAGTATGTAAATGAGAACCTATTCTCTGGCCCCCACCCTCTCTTATATGAATCCCAGGACAGACCATGACATTTAACATCGCCTTCACTAATTTGTGCTTAATAGCCAAAAAGTGATTAGAATTAACATTAATGACATTTCATATGTCTCCCCTTCTACATTCATTACCCCTCTCTGCTGCTGATACTTAACCAGCTAATGCTGGTGGCTGCTTCTTACAGCTTAAATTTCACATTACACTTTTGGCAGAAATCTTTCAGTCGCCTTTTTTTACACTCTCACTGCCACCCCTGCTCCTTTTGAAGAAGACAACAAGGAAGTAAAAGAGGAGAAGAATTAGAGAAGGGAGAGAGAAAGAGACAGAGATAGGGGATGGTATAAAGCCGTTAAGTTGGGAATCTATTCTATCGGTCACACACTCTTTACCAATTGACATCAGCATCGCAGCAGATTAAGAAAGGGATGGGGGGGGGTCATCTATTTTCTGGCTCAACGCCTGTTCCATCTCCCTCGGCCCCTCTTGTTGAAACAAATGCTGTCCGATACCCTTCATCTCCTCTCCTTCAGCGGCTTCAGTCTCACTGCACTACATTCTTCCCCCAGCAAAGTCAGATCACAGAGGGTAACCGGGCCTGGACAAATGCTGGCATTTTATTTTTTCAGTCATGCTTAGATCTGGACATGGAAGAGATTATTGCATGGAAAATGAGCATTGTGTTCCCATCAGAAGACAGCGTCTAGCACCCCCCTTCCTCTCTGGCAATTAATGATGGTCCCCAACCTTGTTCAAGGGCAGTGGGCTTTTCCCATGTGTTTCTGTGGGGAGGTCAACCAATCCCAGGAAGCATTTGATGGAGGTGGTTCAACGTCAACCCAAACAAGCACAACATTTTCATAATATGATATTATGGCACAGTAAAAAAATAAATATTAAACAGGTTTGGAGGGGGAAGGAAAGGAGCATTAGAGGGATACAGGGATTTAGTGGAGGGTAAACCCACCTAAAGTCATTTGAACCACCTTTTTATTTGCAGAAATAGTTTCCCCACATACTTTAGGCTGATATAATTTTGTATGACATAAAATCATAGTATACACCATAGTAAGCGGTATGTAAGCTATATGAAGAAAGGGGGGAAAAAAGCATCAATTAATGCTTTTCTGCAAGTATAATAGATTTTTGTTTATGTTGGTGGTTGTTTTTCCTCATGAGGATCACCGACTGGAGGTCATGGTTTAAACACCTTTTTATTTACCACTACAACACTGGAGTGATACAAGGGCAGAGGTGGCAGTAAAAGTAGAGAACATGGAGGAACGTTATGGCCAAAGTGGGGTATTTTGGTGGTGGTGGTGGGGGGGTTAAAAGGGTAGGAAGAGCTGGGGGTGATCATGGGTAATGGCAGGGGCCTGGCTGCTGACAGACAGGCCAATCACCCGCCTGGACAGACTCAAGAGAGATGTGTCAGTCTCCGCCGGCACCCCGGGCCAGCTGCACCACCACACCGCTAAATGTGTATTGGCAAAGTGTCGGTGCCAATGCCATTAGCCAGCAGACTTAAATTCCCCTGTAATTTTCTACGAGGCTCCTCGTTATCGGCACCTCTGATGGGTTGAGTATTTGAGCCCTGGTTCAGATTTAATGGATGACTGGTGGTGGTGAGCAGGAGGGCGATTTGTTATCACTCTTACAAGACATGTGCACGTGCGCGCACACACCCAAACACACACACGTTTGTATTACTGTCCTTGTGAGGATCATTCCCTAACCCCTAACCTTAACCCTTGCCGCCACATGCCCTGTTTTAACCCTTACCCTAAACCTAATCCTAATTCTAATCTTAGCCCTAAACTGAGAACTAAGAAACTTAAAGGTCCCATATTATTCAGTTTTCAGGATTTTGTTTTCATATAATACTATGGCTCAGAATAAGAATGAATGACTGGCAGGATTTCAGTAATTCTTTAGTGAGGGGAGCCAGTCGAGACCAAGTCCAGTTGTGATGCGTTCACTGTCTGAAACTGCCTGAAAAAAACGATGGATTTTTGAAAATGGAATAATTTAAAATTGTAACCATGCACTCAAACAAAGTCAAATTTGAAAAATGTCTTCATTAAATATCTTTGATCATATATGTATATAAATAGAGGAACATTTGAATTCCTACAATAGGGCCCCTTTAACCTTTACTCTAAACCTAATCCTAATCTTAACTCTAAACCCAAGTCCCAATCCTAAACTACCTCTTGAAGAAGTGAGGACCAGCAAAATGACCTCTCTCTCACACACACACACACACACACACACACACATCCCTGACATTGACCTGAACGCCTCTCATTACACCACCAGGACAGCTCTAATGGTGGAGAACAGAGAAGAGACAGAGAAGTTACAGATATTTCCCGACTTCCAGTGCTGATCTGAGACCAGCCTTCGCCACTCTAACCTCAATCATTACTTTATGGGCCCACAAGGACAAAACTTCATCTGAGTTTTGTGATTACCATTCAATTTACAATTTATATTCAATTTAATTCTCTCAAGATCACGATGAGCTGGTACAGTGAGTGAAAATACAAGGCACGTTTTTACTTTCTCTTACCGTCTGCGACCTAAAAACACATAAAAAAAGGCCGAATTTTCATGAGCTAACAATTGTGGAGCTGCTTTGGACTCTTCTGGGATTTGTAGCGTTGCACGTCTCTTTTCACAATTTTACAAACCTCTCTGTGCTCCCTTCTAGCGACATTGCCCATAGTGTGTCGAGGGAATACAGCCTTCATCAGGCCAAGACAAACACTCACACACACCAACACATACACACACGCCGCCACAAAAGTTAAATAACTATATACAGGAGCAATTTAGCTCTGTTGTAATCTGTATATAGTGTTTGACAACCTTGCTGAAGAAGTTTCACCCCAGAAATGCTAAATAGTCCCAGCAGGAGTCAGTCAAGAAAAGAAGAGGGGCTCTTTGCTGTTTAATGTATTCTTCAGCAGCCCAGAGGCCTCCGAAATGCTGCACGTCTTTACCATCCAATGTACACACACTCTCTCACACACACACACACACACAGTATATGCCCACAAATCCTATTGAATTTATACACAGTTGTTATATTTATGTTTAATTGTTTTTAACCGCCATAATTACTTTCAGCTCTTGGCACATTCATTCATCCAATCCTCTCATCAGGA
>OMLI01025890.1:0-10322 GCA_900302605.1 Rondeletia loricata | reverse complement strand
GGGGTTGAATGGCCTGAACTATTAAACACATTCGGAGAGGATTTGAATTGCTAGTTTTAGCCTCGCGAGATGCAGCGGCTCTACATGTTTAAAAGCCTCAAGAGTGTCCCTCCGTCCGGCCATTGTTGAAATGCGCATGCTCGATTAGATTCGAAAACAAGAGTTCCGGTTAAAGCGTTTAGCCGTCAAAATAAAAGCCCGGAAAAGTCAACATCCGTTTTGTAGCCTTCAAAATAAAAGTAGAAATCCCTCTTTATCTTTCTCCCTCTCTCACCTCAGACGCTCGTAGTCTCATCAGGTGCGCATGAATGAAATTCAGCTTGAAGACGCTCCGCTTCTGAAACGCTCTATTTTTAGTGGGTTTTGGGTAAACTGATGAAGCTGAATCGACACAGAGGAAAAAGAGAGAGAGAGAGAACGAGAGAGAGAGCGCGCGCTTCAAACTTATTTCAGTTCAATCTAGATTTGTTTCATACAGAATAATATATAGATTAGAAACCATATAACTCCTGCCGATAAACAGTTACCATCCCAGTCTTGTATGGCTTTTTAAACTATGTTTTATTAAAGATGTTAGAAAAATGACAATAACGTGATATCATACCGTTACCGCCCCCCCCCCAAAATAATACCGTGATTTTGATTTTAGGCCATACCACCCAGCCTTAAACAAGAGTCCCAACAAACTCGGCTCAGACAGATATATATCGGTTTGCTGATATTGTCCCGTTATTAAAAATGGGATCTGGTCCCGTCTGATATGATGGATATCAGTTTGATCGATTCCATATTGATTGCAGAATTGATCAATGCTACACTGGTTGTCTGTGGGAAGACCTGAACCTGAACTGAGTCTAATGAGACATTTTGATCAGATTGGATGACTGTTTTATTATCTCATCTGGTTTCAGTGGAGAGTTTTAGTGTCCCATGATGGTCTCAGTGGGGAAGAGACGCTCTGCTGCAGCATCACTTCCTGGTTTAGACTGAGAAGACGGCTGGATTGTAACATAAAAATGTGCCTCCTGCAGCTTTGAAGATATTTAATATCCACACAAATCATTGGTTATCATCAGTTTCAATCAACAAATATCAGTATCGTCCTTCAAAAGCCCATATATGGCAAGCCCTAGTACAGTTTCAACAGTTAGTGTGCCCTAACCGCAGGGAAGGAAACTAAAAAACCAAAACTTCACCAGCCACGTTCACCGTTTCAGCAGCCAACCAGACGGCTGCTTAGCTGCCAGAGCGGCTGAACGCAAAGTGTTCACATCTTTTTGTTCCTCACCCGTATTTGAGCTGTTTGTACTTCCTGCTGACGTAGACGGTCAGACGCTTCCCTTGGAATTTCGGTGGCTCTTCTTTGTAAACGTCGGCCATTTTCTCCGCGTCTTCTGCTTTCTCCATCTCAATGAAACACTGGAGAACAGAAACAAACATTAGTAGAGACTTTTAAACTCCCTGTTAGTAGTTACTGGGTAGATGTTGAGTTCCCGTACCTCTCTCTTGATCCTGTTGAGGAAATACTTCCTCACTTTCCCAAAAGGCTCCGCTAGTTTCAGGATATTCTCGTCGGAGTATTTAATGTTGGGGATTTGACCGATGTACACGACTCGACTGGAGCCGCACTAGAGGAGGAAACACACCGGCGTAACGGATGAGATTAGATGACAACGATATTGTGAACCAGTGTGGAAACTGATCTGTAGGCTCACAACCTCAAACACAAGACGGCAAAAACTAAAAAGGTAAAAACGGTTAATATTAAAACACTTAGTTGTAATTTGCCGGGTTTAGGGAGTCGTCATAATGTAATGAGTGTTTCTGTTTTAAGACCAAGGATCACAATGGAAATGAGGGTGACTTTATGCGTCGTGCTTCATAATGTTGAGATGGATGCAGGTTAAAAACTGACAAACTAGATGATTCATTAGCCTAGGTTCAGTTTGTGAATAAGCTTCGGACGCAGTTTCTTCAAAACTCCCAACAAAAAGTCATTTTTCAGCAATTAAGAAAAGCGCCTTGTTTTCTCACTGACTCCCATGTATTTTTGAAATGATAACCGAGGGATTTTAACAGGTCTCATGAGCTCAGGGGTCGAGAAACTCACTCGACACATAAATGTCCATGGAAAACTTAAGTTCATGTCCCAGAAGAAGAACAGGGGAAGACCTGAGGTTGGGGATATTCACCTGGATGGTGGGGTAAGTCATGGAGTGACTAATCCTCACAGATCTGCCGCACACCGACGCCGTAACGTTACCGTTGTAAAACTTAGCCATCGCTCTGGCCTCCTCTTCCGTCGCAAACTGCAGATAAGCCTGTTTGGAAAGCAAAGAGCGAGCAAGCAATCAAATTTAAAAAGCCAAAGATTAAAACACGAAGGCTAAACATGAACCTAGTTTAGTTTACGTTACTTTCCAACTCTGCCTGGACTAAATATCAGTAAATGTACAGAATCTGTCAATACCTCTACCTAATGTTAGTTACAGATCTCAGACAGACAGTGTACCTCCGGTCTCAAGTCCAGCACCAGGTGTTTCACCACTTTCCCAAAGGGTTTCGCCAGCGCTAGCAGCTCGCTGTGGAAACGGAAGCCTCGCCTGAAGCCGAAGATGTTGACGACCCTCATACCCTGAAGGAGGAGAGGAGGAGAGGAGAGGAGAGGAGAGGAGAGAGAAGTCAACAGGAAACAGACTTTAATCTCAGGTGGTAATATCTCAATTCCTGCCCATCACACATAACATTAAATATAGCAATAACAGCAGAGGGCGCTCTTTACTATGATAAAGGGTACGATGGTGGTGGAAATGACCGACTGTATAAAATGTATTATGTGACACAGAGATGATAGATACGTACCCCTTTCCTCGACTTGTCTGCAGGACAGAAGACACAGGGAAGGAGTGTTAGTTATACGTTAGGTATATTTAGACAGCATGTAGCCTCGTTTTGGTTTTTAAAGAAGAGGACATCATCATGATCAGTGTGGGAAATGAACACCAGACACTTTCAGACACTTATCATTTAAATGTCCAATTCTATTAAAAACAGTTAAAGTGGCAGGTATATTTTGGGATTCAACAGCAGACAAGTTGAAAGGTTTCATTTCAAAAAGCTATATATATCCAGTTTGTAAAAAATTATAAAAAAATAAATAAATTCTGATTTAAATTTCTCAATATTTAAACACATGATTAATATTCCTCAGATTTTTTTGTTTGCGTTTTTACTTTTTTTAAAGTAAATGGCTAAAAACGCAATAGTGCGTTTTACTTCTTTGTCTCGAATTTCAAACGGCTCAGTTTGGGACGAAGCTGTTCAGTTTGATCGTGATCATCACCACCGATCAATCATCCTGAACGGTTCAAATGAGGCCACGCCTTACCGATCGGATCGGACTCCTTGTTGTGCGATTCGTCCTCGTCCTCCGCCAGTTCATCCAGAGTCACGAAGTCATCCATGTTCTCCAGGAAGTCCTGATCCTCCTGACAGCGCTAACACAACACACACTTAGTAACAAGATAGTACTGATTTCCAATTCTATCATTCATATTAGTCAAACGATGAGTCACTTATTCGCTTTTATCTACAGATTCTGTAATGTAATATCTATGGAATACCAAAAACTCTCCATGTCAGTACCGAAACATATTTCTGATCTCTCCATGTCAGTACCAAAACATATTTCTGATCTCTCCATGTCAGTACTGAAACATATTTCTGATCTCTCCATGTCAGTACCGAATCTCTCCCTACCATATCTTCAGGTAGATCTCCCTCGTTCATCTCTGAAGTCTCTCCTGGTTCAGCGGTCGGTTCGTCTTTAGCCTCCGTTTCCTCAGACGAGGCTTCGGTTTCCATCGGTCCCGTCTGTGCCTCTGGCTCCTCCCCCTTCTCGGCATCACCCTTAGCCCCGCCCACACCTCCGTCTTCTTCCTTGGTGATGTCATCGCCATCTGGAACCTGTGTACATACTTTGGTATATTTTCATATCGTACATATTTTATTGTTTTGTTTCAGTTTGCTCTACTGCTGTTATGGGTTTTTGAAGCTGTTGACAATCATTTTTTGATTGAAACGGCCAATAGCCGATACTCAAAATGTTTCAATTTGACAATTTTCATGCCACATTTTTTTTATTCTGTGTTTACCAAGAATTATATTCTTGTCAGGTTGGAAAAAAGCCTCTGAAACAACATTAAGACCAAAACTCCCCACTGCAACCCAGGATAATAAGAAAGTCATTTTTGTTTTGAGAGGTGCGATATAGTCAAAGTTTATTATTATTATTATCATCTTTTCCTCACCTTCTCCTTGGGAACGTTGCCGGACTCCTGAACCGGCTCTGGGGCGGATTCTGCCGGCTCCCTCTCCTCTGCCGGTGTTGGGGCTCGATCCTCCTCCTCCTTCCCCTCGTCTGTACCCTGGTTCTCCTCACCCTGCTCCTCCTGTATCTCCTCCTCCTCCTCCTCTTCCCCTCCGTCCTCTCCCTCCATCACGCCGGCCACCTCCTCCTCTGACCCAGGTTTCTCCTCCGCCGTGGGCTTGGCTTCCTCTTTCTTCTTCTCCTCCTTGGTCTTGGAGGTGGATCTGGAGGAGGAGCCCTTGGAGGACGACTTGGTTCCAGAGCTGGAGGAGGCGGTCGCACCGCTGCTCTTCTTGCCTCGACCGTTTCCTCCAATACTGCCCTGGCCCAGTCTCCGGTTCACACTGAAACACATTTATTCATTTGTGTCATGGCTTGTATATTAAATTAAAGATCCATGGGGAAGAAAAAAGAACTCAAACTGATAAAGCAACGTGCTCAAGTGGAAAAAGTGCAAAACGTGGATTTTTAGGCTTACGGTTCCCTGTCCAGCCAGCACAAGCACACATTTAGTTTGTGTGATTTTGTATTTTATATTTTACGCATTTAGCTGACTCACTTATCCAGAGCGATCTACAATGAGTGCAACGGTAGAATAAGCTTCAATTCCTAGATCACCAACAATACAAGCAACCAAAAACAAGGAGAAAATAGAATAAGAGCTTCACAGGGTTCCTACCATGAAGGATGTGGAGAAAGGACAAAATACAGACATTTTCATCTCTATGACTGTTGTTGGATAAGTTGTTCCCCTCTCGTTTTCTCTCCACAGGGTTCCCACACATTTTATATTTCAAAACGACACATTTTTTGCAGACCTTAATTTTGTGCTTGGATTTGAAGAGTCTGGTCCGTGTTTAATGGAATAGTAGCTGGACAATTTGACTGTCAACTAGATCATTTCACTCTCTACCTGAACGTTATTCTACATTACAACAATTATAACAATATGTTATTTCTACATACTTTTCCAGCCTTGAGTTGAAAACCTGCTGTCATGTTGTCCTATTCTCATGCTGAAGCACTGAAACTCTGAAAGCTGTATTATTATTGTACAGTATGCATTTTATTTTAATAGCCGATTCCACTTCTCCCATGAGATATAATTGTAAAGAACACACTCTCGGGTATTAATATTACATTAACTTGTTGAATAAAGGTGATCTGGATTCTTTGGGGCGTTTCCTGAAGCTCCGTACTCACTTGAGGGTCTTGTACTTGGTGCAGATGTTGAGGCGGATCGGTCTGCCTTTGATGGTGAGCGGGTTCACAGTGTAGTACTTCACCAGCATTTCTGCGTCCTCTGGGGTTCCCAGCTGGACGAACGCCTGGACCGAGACAGACGGGAGCAGAGTGAGAAAAGGTTTGGCTGCCTTTTAAGTTGTAGCAAACCCTCCGGAGGTTTCTTTTCCAGAATGATAATGTGAAACGGACATTATTAATTTATATGTTGTCCTTGAATTAAGCTGAGAAACATTGAGTTTCAAGTAACGTAAGGCTAGTTAACCATCCAGACAGCAGAGAAACAGAAGTTTAGATGCTTCTGCTTTGTGTAGAGCAGAGTAACAGGCAGCCAATCAGGAGCCAGTTTGATACAGAGCCACTGTTTTGCTTTGATTTGATTAACGGCAGAAAAAAAAACCTCCATTTACCTCGTCGGTTAAGAATAGGTGTTTCTCCACGGTGCCGAAGCGTCCAGCGATGGTCAGCAGCTCCATCTTCTTCTCTTCCTCCCTGGGCAGGTTGGAGAAGAATATCACCTGGCTGCCGCGACCTTTGACCTCCCTGCTGGGTCTGTCTCCCGACCGGTCGTCTTTCTAGAGGTGAAAAACAACACAGACCACATCAGCACACATCCAAGTTGATGTTTGAGGATTTTTTTTTGTGGTAACTTCTACGACCGTTCCATAGCCGGAAGGTCACAGGTTTGATCCCTGTAACAGCCAAAGTGTCCGTCAACAGGCAGGTGTGCTGTTGAAGTGTTCTTGAGCAAGACATGAAGCACCTACCTGTTCACTCACTGTCAGTCACTCTGGATCAGAGTTTCAGCTAAACTACTCAAATGTACGAAAGTCTGTATCCTGCCCTGTTCCAAACCAGTATGGCTGTGACTGATACTCAATAAATAATAATAATAATAATAATGGATTGGATTTATATAGCGCCTTTCCAAGTGCTCAAAGCGCTTTACAGAAACCATTATTCATTCATACACATTCACACCGGTGGTGGTAAGCTATGTTAGTAGCCACAGCTGCCCTGGGGCAGACTGACGGAGGCGTGGCTGCCAATCTGCGCCAACGGCCCCTCAGACCACCACCAAGATCATTCACACACATTCACACGAGGCAAGGTGGATAAGGGGTTAAGTGTCTTGCCCAAGGACACACCGGCATGTAAACTCAGCAGGAGCGGGAATCGAACCGCCAATCCTTTGATCATTGGCCGACTGCTCTACCTGCTGAGCTACAGCCGCCCCCATTGTTTTTTGTTTCCAAGATGTCTGTGTGGTGATGTGGAAGAGTTATCAATATGAAATGTTGGAAGATGTAGTTCCAGTATCGTTACCTCGATCACCATCAGCTCCTTGGACAGGTAGAAGGTGACTGGCTTGCTGTACATGGAGGCCGGATGCTGCTGGTAGTAGTTCACCATGTCTAAAGCCTCCTGGTGAGTGTCCATCTCCAGGAAGGCCTGTCGGCGACACCAAAGAAACCCGTCAACGCTACTACACATCGGTTCAACAGGCAGGGAGGCTCAGCTTCCACCTACAGACAATTCAGTTTGTATTTGTTGTTAAACTGAGAGTGTAAATGTCACACGGGCTAAAAGAAGTTTCACTCCAAAATGAGATTTCCACCATTACAGAAATGTGACACCTACTCTGATCAAATGAACATGATGAATATTAATATTAATAGATTTTTCTTTATTTTCCCTACAGGGATCAATGAAGTTTCATCTCATTTGAATTCCAATTGTGCAAATGAAGTGTAATGAAAATGGGACAGTAACATCGAGGGATGTACCGATATGTTTTTTTAGGGCGATAACATTATCCGATATTTTCTCACCCATATCGGCCGATACAGACACCGACCTGCATTTTTGTAAGAATCTTAGTATAAATTCAGGTTGAAAACAGGTTAACCTTTTCAGACATTTAAGATAATAAAGTGTTTTTTAACAAAAGACCACGTTAGTTTTAATCTGTTGCTAATTTGACAGTTGTATTAAGTAACACACTCCTTGAAAAAAAGGTCACAAAAATGCCAATCCCATAATCGGCCAAATATTGGCAGTAAAAATAATATCGGACCGATACCGACTGTCTGCCGATATATCGGTGCATCCCTACAAACAGTTTCCATGGTTTAAAGTTGAATTGTACCCAGTGCAGAGAAATACAGAAGATATATGGCTCTAGCTCTGCTGCTGTACCTTGTTCTTGAGGACCAGATGTTCCCTCAGGGAGCCGAACGGCTCGGTGAAGGAAAACAGGCTCTTGTTGCTGAGAGGCTTCCTGTCGTACTTCGCCACCACCACTCTGCTTCTCATCTGAGGAAGACACAACGATTGGTTCAGCTTCTATTCTGCCCAGGAAACTCACCTCTTTGTCCACTCGCCACAGCACGTTTCAAAATCCACCAGCCACTTTCACTATTTTACCGGCCGACTAGATGAATGGGACTCAAAGTCCTATTCGCACGGTACTAGTATTATGTGGGGACCTCATGTAATGAATGCATTACCCCCCCCAACCTAAATATAATCACAAAAACATAATCCTATATTCATTTATATTTATCAATACAGTCACAGAAGCATAATGACTGACCTTGGGTCCAGAGTGAGACTGGTTCTTCCCGGAGAGACCAGGACCTCCACCACCTCCTAGGACACAAACAGAGGTGGAAAGAGTACTGAGAAATCCGAAAATGAGCCAAACTAACTGATCAACAATCAATCGTAGAACAGAATGAAGAAAGACAAACACAGGGAAGCAGAACAAAGCACAAGACACACAAAAGTGAATTTTAGCAAGACATAGCAAGCCTACCTATTCTACATAACCTAACCTACCCGGCACCACCAACCTTAGACCCTCAAAGCAAACAAGGAAAAACGTCCAAGAAAACCTTATTAGGAAGGAAAAAAAGGAAGAAACCTTGGGCGGGCCAAGTCAAAGAGGAATCCCCCACCATGTGCAATAGGTGCCGGGACAAACAGTGGAATGGACAGTAACGTGACATAAGAAAACAGATGAGGCGAAAGAGGCAGAGGGACGGGGCCACGGTCAGCGCTAATGTCCACCGAAACATGGGCAGCGCTCGCGATTCACAGCCAGGTAGAAACAGCATCAGAGATGGGCCTTTGGCCAGCACTAACGACCATAGGAGCAAGGGCAGCACCCGCGTCCACTTCCAGGTAGAAACACTCTAGTTGGGCTGAAAACCAGCTAATGCAATGAATGTGTGTAACAAGTTGGAAAATACATTCTGCTATACTCCTGGAAAGTGACCCATTTGTAAAATTCCTTGATATTCCCTGACTTCCCCAGAGAATTTCCCAAATTCCCTGACTATCCCTGTCTGGAGAACACAACTCAATATTCCATACCTCTGTTAACGGCCAGAGCTTGTTACGCTCAACTCAACAAAGAAACAGAAACCATATTTGACTCCCAGCAAAACAAACCACAGGTTAATTACAAGTTTCTAGAATGAGTTTCCAGTTCAGTCTTCAGACCCTGATGGCAAATAATCTGATCGAAGGGACATAATATGATCCAACTGGAGTCCCTTACCCCAGCTGGAGGGCATGCCCCCTGCTGTCTGGCCTGGAGGCATGGGTGCAGGTCCCAGCAGCCCCGCCGACAGGTTGGGTGTCTCATGGAGATGAGACCCTCCGCTGGAAGAAAAGAGAAGGTGTTAATCGCTGTTATGTAACAGGGCCGGTGGTTAAACAAGCCCAGGGTGGGAAATTACAAGCCAAGCCAACAGCCAAATACTGGACAATTCTCTGCTGTGGTTGGTAGGTTAAGTCTACTGTACAGGTAACCAACCAACATTTGGAGGTCCTACACTATTCTTAAATCTAGTTGGCTGGTAAAACACTCAGAGCAGCTGGTGAATTTTGGGATGAAACTGCCACTGTGGTTGGAGGACAAAAAGGTTAAAGGTGTAAATAAGTAGGTTTTTACTGTCCCATAGGACAAAATGACCATAATATATCTGCAGGAGTTGATAGGGTTGTTGATCAATACAAATGACTCAATGATTACTTTGCCAGGTGCTGAGAATTCTGACTTTCAAAACTCACTTCATTTCAATACAATTCCAATCCCCCAATTCTGCCCAAGTTTAAAGGTGCGACATGTATCATTTTAACATCAATAAATCATTCACATTAATTTTGAGACATTAGTATAATTACCATAAACAAACCAGACCATCACAGAGAAGACTGTCAGCCTCTACGCTGCATTTTACATTGTGAGTCACCGGGTCGGATTTGGAGGGAAATCTGATGGATCGCTTTATGGCACAAAACAGGAAGAGGGCGCTGTTCTTCCAGAGCAAACGGAGCTAAAGCTTTCAGAGTTTCTGGAGACGGCAGATGGTGGAAGGAGAGAAAGGCCGATGGAGAAATAACTTCCAACATGTTTATCCTCTTCAGGGATGGGGGCGGGGACAGGAGGCAACGGGGCTTATGGGAAATGTAGTCATAATTTGGAGAAACACTAGAACTGACAATACCACTGGCGTGAGATAGGGGCAACCAATCGTCTCCACCATGGGCTCATTGGTTCACGGTAATTATACCACGGTAGCACAAATAATTTGGCAATTAAAGCGTAACTAAACACCAAACCCAAATCTATGTAAAGCAGGCCTGACATCTAATGGTAAAAAGCATGCTACTGAAATTGCCATCTGCTATTGGCTGATCT
>OMLI01025841.1:1860-18484 GCA_900302605.1 Rondeletia loricata | reverse complement strand
CCAGCCCTTCAGCCCCTCTCCTGGTTCCCCAGATGTTGGACTGCCCTTCTCCCCCTTCTCTCTCCCTGCCTTCCTGCCCGGCCTTGGACTGTGTTCTGTCCCCCTGCCAGGGTCATTTGTTCCCCTGTTGTCTGTTCTCCTTGTGTCTCTCTCTGTCTCTTTCACTCTCTCTCTCGCTCTCCGGCCCATTTGTTCCCAGTCTAGTCTAGTTTCCCTGTTTAGTCTGGTTCCCTGTCTAGTCATGTTTCTCTGTTTAGGATTTGGTTTTGTATAATGTTTCCAGTATATCATGTTTCCTGTGTAGTTTAGTTCCTGTAGTTTCCTGGTCTTTGTATTTGGTCTTGTCTCTGCCCCATGTCCCTGTTCTGTTCCCATAGTTGTAGTCCTTTTCAGTTCCTGTTGTTCTTTGTCAGTCGTGTTGTGTCGTGTCGTACCTTACCAAACCGTGAGTGTATATTATCATTCTGCTGTCGACTCTAGTTGAACCCTTGTGTCCCGTTTGTGAGCCTATGCTAGTGTGCTCCCTGTTTGTTCCTGCTTTCCCCGTGCCTCTGTACTGAATAAACACACCCTGGTAGGGGTTTCATCACAATCTGCCTCGCCTTGTCGCTGTCCTGCTTTTGGGTCCACCACCACTATTACCCCCGTGACAAAACTTCTGATATGGATATCTAAAATGAAATCAAGCATGTCTTTGTCTGTTTTACAATTAAAGAAAGTCAAACTAGTCTATATTGAACAGATGATATTACAAGCTAGGGTACTATTTAGACAGCGTAAAGACTTACAGTATGAACCAAATGCATTGCATAGGATTACGATGCAGGCTTTAATTAAATAGCTATGGTCGATATACGCAAGTGCAAAGGCAAATGTGGCCAAAACAGAAAAATTTAGCTTTGTGGACCTTTTCATTTTATATTTTATAACACCTGGTCCTGCAGCCCAAAAGTGAGTCAGCCCATCTGGGTTTAGCCAGAATGGCCAGATGGCCAGTCCAGGCATGTACACACACACACACAGTTTCACAGAAAATCACACACACATGTACACACAATGTGGGTTGGGTATCAACAACCGGTGCCAAATTAGGTACCGGTTCCTGATTGGTCGGAACCGAAACACCTATCAGCTCTTGGACAAACACCGTGCGTTCATGTGCTCGTGGGAAGGTCCGACATCCGGGACTTCCAGGTCGGCTGCTAAACAGCGTTGCATTCATGTGCTGTTTTGTCGGAAAATCAAACACGGAAGACATACAATAAACAAACATGGACGTCCTCAAGCGAATTTGATTAACTTAATTCAAACAAATGCTAAGTTAGTCTGGCTAACAACAAACTTACAATAAAGATGCATGTGTATGAGGTTTCTTACTGTTGACACACAACTTTCTTTTTTCACCTTGTTGAGAGAGGTTAAAGGTCACCATTGCGTCATAACTCGGAAAAGTGTCCGACTTCATCATCCCACTTTGGGTTCAAGTGAAATTTCCAAGAAGGAAATTCATTTTCCCAATATATACGATAGCACATGAATGCACAAACAGTCCTGCTATCGGTTCTTGACTGTCTAATTCATTTTAATTTGATCACATACTGTATACCTTCTCAGGCATTTCCTTCATAGCCCAGCGTAATAACGCTTTCTTGCAGGCCCTCAGCAACGACATAGCGATCGACTTCATCTGTTTACGTTCTGTGCATTTCAATCATGGCGGAGAGGTTAAAACATTTGAAAGTGTGGGCCAACTTTACTAAAGCAGATGGAAGCTAGACGCAGTTTAAGTAAAAAAGATGTTGCAAGTAAAGGAGCAACACCAGCAATCTCATGAAACACCTGCAACTCCAGCATGGCATTAATTTGAAGCAGTGCAGTGCGTTTGACTGCTTGAGCAAAGTTTCTGCTGGATGCAATTCCTCAAAATACCAGCTCGTCCTCGCCCAGTCAAGGTAACATACCTTGTCAAAATAAATGAGTCCAATAGTGTGAACTTAAGGAAACGACAGAAATAGCAAGGCTACTTCTTGCCCAGTTGCAATTTGTAATTGCTCTTAATTTCAATCCATAGATACTAGTCAAGCTGCAGCCATCACTTGCTCCAGTGGCAGTCAGTTGTTCATTCAGAAACACTATCAGCTGTAAGCCAATCCCTTCTGGGGGAAAATGATACCTGTTCACTGCTCAGTGTTTAAAATGCAACTGATTATACCACCAAATATGCTGAAGATCTTAAGTTAGCTAATAACAATCATAATCCATAGTAAACTATACACTGATGCATGAAATAATTTTGTATGATTGAGAGTCCCATTTTCAAAATAATGGCTATTTCATTTTGGAATTAAACTGTTGTCCTGTACTGACCTGACATCCAGAGAGAACTAGCTGTGTATAAAACCTAATTGTGCTTTACACAGGATGACTACCTTACAGTCATATTCCATTACATCAGTGGAGTAGAGTATCAATAAGTAACAATATCCAACCCCCCCCACACACACACACACACACACACACACACACACACGATTTCACACAGGCCATAGGAAACATTGATATTCCACTTCAGTCTGGCTCTTGACAGCTCCACAGCAGCACACCGTCTGAGGAATTGGACACAAGATATTCTGACACTACAATGGAGACGCTGTTACAAAGCCGCTCTAGAGCAGAGAGGTTCCCATTGGCATGACCTGGGACAGTCACACACACACACACACACAAACACACACACACACACACGTACACAGAGGAACACAAGGGGCCCACATCTGTGTACTCTCACCTCTCACACACACACGCACACACAAATACACGTGTCGTGCGCACACCACAGGCAAGCAGACACAACTTCATTGCTCAGCTTAGTATTTTCTAGTTATCTACAGTGATATAGGATAATATTCACAATCCACTGACTTCAGATTCAGTTCATATTTTGTTCAATGTGTAACACACACGCACATACAGTACACACACACACACACACACTTTAACATGTGATTAAATACCGACCCAAGGCCTTCTCGCTCAATAACCCTGCGCCTCATATCAGGTTCTTCAATAAACAAACACAATACGACTCCACTTCAAATTGCCTCAGCTCAATACCATTCACCCACACAAAGATTAGCATCTCCTGGTCTCACCTTCATAAAGGTAATAATGAAGACTGCTCGATAACAGACAGTGGGTAGAGCGACTTACACAGCCACTAGAGCCATTCATTAAACACAGTAGGTACACATGTTTAAAGGGTATGTTTAAAGCCCTCCCTGGTGCAAGATATGGCATAGCAGAACTACATCAATAAGGGTCCATACATGGGGAACATCAAGCACCAACACTGGAAGGCAAATTGCAGGGGCAATATTGACACAGCAAAGTAAACAGCTGCAATATTCACAGGCTGCAATGTTGGTAGGTTCGAGTCGGGCAGGATGACGAGCTGGAGAAATATGCTTTTACGATACTGCCCCCGTCTGGCGCTGAACGCAACTACAGCTCAACGCATTTTCATTCTGGACATTTTGCACCACCTGAATATCAAAGGGCTTTGCTCAAAGGATCTGGGAGCCCTTTCATACTGGTTATTCTTATGATATAACCAATTCCTGTAAACGTCTAAAGGGAAAGCTAGCTTTTGATTTCATGCTGTCCGGAGCAGATGTAGATGTCCATAGTACTCCCATCTGAACACAAACAAAACTAAGCATCTGGAAAACATTAAGGCCAGCGATGGCAGTGTGTGTATAGTAAGCATGACAGGGTTCAAAATTAGCACTCTGGTAGAAGGGCCTGTTTCTTGAGCAGTGGCTTTCAAATGGCCTCTCAGTGAAGGAGGCACAATATGGACGAGATTAAGTCGGTCTTAAAGCCTGCTGCAGTGTAATGGGGTCACTTTCAACATTGAGCTCTGAACATAATCTCTTCCTTTCCCATCCTTGCTCCAAGGAGTCATCATGGAGCGAGAGCAGAGCGAGAGATACAGGTGATGTCAGGTAGAGGAGACAAGGACTTTGACTTGCTTATTTTCAGCCACGTCATAAATCAAGATGGGACTCACTTCCGTGCTCTTTTCTCTCTTTTTAATTTCTTGCTCCCTTTCTTGCACTTCCTCCATCTTGCTCCCTCCACAGACGTGCGCTGGTCTCATATCCCGTCAACCCGTTAATGGGCTCCGGCAGCTACATAATAGGGCGAGTTGAAGAAGAGTGGGCAGATAAGGGCAAGCCTCTGGCTCGCTAACCTGAGAGACAGAGAGCCTGTGATGAGCAGGAGGTCGGGGACGGACAGGGGAGGAGGTGCGGTGGCGGACAGGAGGCAAGAGGGTCATGAGGTCGGATTTGAGTTGAGTGCAGCTAATTTCAAATGATGGGAGGTTATGGTGGTGCATATACGCTACGCATACGATTACAGAGGAGCCAGGCAGAGTTGATGAGAAAGACAAATTCTGTTATCATAAGGTGGAAAAGATGAGGCAGGCATTTTACATCTGCTCCTTGTAATAACCAGAGACTCGTCAGGGAGGCCAGGGCCTGCTATGACATTTTTAGCTCCTTCTCAGGTTCAAATGCCCTGCTGATTCGCTGTTTTATGCACCGGGAGCCATGTGAAGTCAGCATTAGGAAGGGTCAGTTTGTGGCCAGCTGTGCATCATCTGGATGACAGAGACACCACGCTTGACATCACCACCGCCACGTCACCAACGCAACACCCTGGAGGTGTAAGAGTCTCCCTGCGTCAGCTGCCGGGTTGCTTCCTCAGCAAGTCAGTAGCACTGAGATGCTTTCCAAGCACAGATCAGCATCCGTTCATCCCATTCATCATGGCCCGCTACACACGCAGCAGACCCACATATGGCTCCAGGCCCCTCTCCCCCTCCAGAACTGCAATCTCGGCATATTACCCATATCAATTTTTAAGTGATCCCACAAGGCAGCATTTTTAGGACTTGTTGAAATAATCATGAGGTGCTTGTTGGGTAATGCACTCTGTTTCAATGAGCACACTGTGAGAAAAGAGGAGCTGGAGAGCAGTGGGGAGGAAGGGGGGCAGGGGGGCAGTGGCAAGCCAACAGAGACTGGTCATTATGTATGCATTGCGGCGAAAGCAATCTTTGTCTAGCCTGTCCTCGATTGTTTTTAAAAGGATACTTCACTGGACGCAATCAAATTAGCAAGAACATCACTGATACGGGGTAATAACCCTAAATTGAATTTCTGCACAGGCTAAAGCGGCCCCTCTCTGCAGAATCAATTGCTGTGAAGAGAAAAGGAGGACAGGAAGAGGGCATTCATAGTCAGCAGACCTTTAAAGAGTACACCAGAGATGCGGGCACGAGCGGGCTATTTTCACGCTCCGGGGCCCGGCCATAACGTCTGCCCGCCGACTGCCACGCCGTGCAATCTATCCAATTATGCTAATTAATTTGAATTACCTCATTGCTCCCATCATTGAGACTGAAATCAGGTCAGCTTGCCATTTCTGCATTTGCATGAATAACATGTTGCTTTCATTGTTTGGGTGCTAAGAGTTGCACACGGTGAACTCTGGCAGCCTGGTGGCTGTGCTAACTGAACGGAGAGCATGACAACAACAAGCAATTAGCCAGACAGCCTCCTGTTAGCTCTGCCACTGGCTGACACTGCTGTGCGCTGCGTCGGAGCCAGCCAGGGATGTTATTGTGCTGTGCTGCTGTTGCGGCTCAGCCATTACTGTACATATACATTGACATTTTATGCATTTCGCTGACACTCATATCCAGAATAGCTTACAGTGAGTGCGAGAGTAGAATAAGCTTAAATTGCTTGATTGACAATATTATAAGCAACCAGTAGGGTCAAGGGTCAAAGCCACAGTGCCTAGACAACGGATGTAACAAATATTCCTGTACGATAGAGAAGTGCTTCCAGTGAGAATACACTGATCATTACCCTATGGTGCATTATAAAAGTATATGGATCTGAGTACAAGAACAACAACAAAAATCTCATTACAGACAAGCCCCTCCACGGCTGCACTGACACAACAGCTGTGCTATGCTGTATGAGCAACATCAGGGAGGGGTTTCACCGAGAACGATCCATCATCTGACTCCTGAGTCAGGATAGAGCTGGGAGCTACAGAGACAATGTTACTGTGTTAGGATGACAGCGCTGGCATGTACTCTCCTTGTGTTTTTCCTCCACAAATAGGCTTCTCACGATGGGGAAGTGTGCGGCAGAAACTCCACAATGTAATCTTGTCTGCAGATATGGGCATTTGCTGGTGTTACAGAGCAGTGACACTGCTGAAGACAAGGAAGATTACAGCCAGTAATCCTAACTGGGGACCTGGAGACCAGAGGCCCAGGAGACCCAGGATCACAACACACACACACACACACACACACACACATAGGCACACCCACTTACTCATATAATTACTCCTGTGCATGCGTGTGTGTACTTCGCCTTATCCTCAGCCGACAATGTGATATAAGACTTGCTACTGTGTTCAAAATAAAATACTAAACACAGAATAAGAAATAAAGTAGGATTAAAGTTGCCTACGCTTCATAAAATGTGAATCCTGCTGCATAGTTGTAGTTACTCATATCAGAATATAGCTATAAATGATATCATACAACATTATCAGGTCCACAATGCACACAGTGATGTTTTTGTATCACAATACAATGTTACATGTGCATGCTATAGCAGCAAACTAGACTCCAACTAATTCACTTAGTCCTCCGGTTAGCAGAGAGAAAGTGGATCATTGTGTGAGCTACAATAGCCCATTACCAGTGAGTTAAAGAGCTCCATCAGTCCCCGACACCTCCTCCTCCTCCTCCTCCTCCCTCCCAGTGAGAGGAGCGATTTAGGCAGTGGATGCCACACAGCCAGTAATGAGCAGGCCGGAGGCCCATTAGAGCTGGGAGAGAATAGGACCCTAATGAACCACAGAAGATACTTAAGTCTACTCAGTCAAGATTGAAACGCCTTACTGGCGGCCCATAGGAGGACGTGTCAGCTCAACCAAAGAGCAAAGGAGACAAAAAATGCTTTTTGTAATTTAAAGCACTTTGTACTTTGTACTTTGAGTTTGTGAATCTTGTAGGTTTGCCAAAGTCTGCTTAGCCCACGTTTCCCCTCTCCTTCCCTGGTTAGCAGGTGAGGCTCTCGGTATACAGTGTGTATAGTATCTCAGACTATACACTCCTGTAAAGGAATATCACCCACTATGAAATTTGAATTTATGTGTCAGCCACACAGAGACTGGGGAAAAGGTAGTGCTAAAATATATGCAGTGTTGATCCTTTTCTCGACATGCTCAATTCCCTTCTTTTATTTACCGTGTCGTGAGACGTTATCGAGCGAGCGCCGGCCATTTGTTTCTTTTTTATGATGACACAGGTTTTGCTTCGAGCGTCAGTTCTACTGAAGTGAAACTTTGAGCGTGAGTTATGTATCCTCGATTGCAACATCAACCACTACCCCGCTTCCCTGTGTTATAAATATGAGAGGAAGACTCCCACACCACACTGTCAGAGTCACAGCAGAACAACTGCACTTCTAGCAATCTTCACCAAGGCATCGGCCTCGCCCCAGGCACTACTCTTCACCTGTCTGGAGAAGGGCAAAGCTATTCTGCTTCACAAGCTGAATAATAAGAATAATAGGGGGGGAAATCATACTCCCGTAAAAATCAAACATATTGGAATTACTATGAAAAGTGTGTTTTTACGCCCCCAGGCAGGCCACTTGTGTAAATAAGAATGTGTTCTTCGTCAACTCGTCTGGATAAATACGAGTTTAAACAGGGAGGGTTTATAGCTTTGCAACTGTTGGCAGATTACTTTTGGGCGTAGCCTCATTTGAGCTGTTGTTTTGCCCAGTGAAGCCTTTGAAGGGGGAAGACTAATAGATCCTGCAGGGCGTATTGTTTAACCGGCGGTGGCATTTCCCACAGCGGTGCCTGTGATCTGTGGATAACGGCAGGGCACAGGCAGGGGCAACACCCACCAAGAGCTTGGACAGCCAGCATCGCGGGCAGCAGGAGGGACAGCATGGTCTTCCAGGGGGGATTCGAACTACGGGTCGGCCTCTTCAGACACAGCACTGCGGGGGGAAAGCACAGACATCTGATGAGACTCCACGCAGGCTAAGCTGATCAAAGACACAACAGTATAACAGCATGATTATTGTTATAGGAAGGTCCAGATGAAGATAGATAGATAGATAGATAGATAGATAGATAGATAGATAGATAAACAGAAAATACTGATAATGCTTTCAAGGTGTGTTGAGTACAAGAAGAAAGAGAGGAACATTAAAAAGAGAGAGAAGGGAGGGGGGGAGTTTCTATTATAAAACTGACATAATCAGCATTGTGTGGGCTGAGCAATCAGGGAATAAACTATTTAAAATTAGAACAAGTGTGACCCCATCATGTGGCAATGCTGCTTTGAGGGACGCAGTCCAAAGGGCATCACATAAATAAACTAAGCAAATAGGTTGTGTTGGTTTGTTTTTAAAAGAGAAGTAGGCAGTCTACCCTCTCAGATTATTTCTACTTTGTATTTCTACTTCATTAAAGAGTAATAATTCCACCTAAATTGGTGAGCTCAATGGGTAGAGAACTGCACTATCACTTAGTGTTAGGGGTGTGATTCCCACTGGGGCCACCCAGGCTACAAATATGTGCACTTGCAGTGCTTTAAATAAAGGCTGCCCCAAAATAGCATACATTAATTGACTTTAAAGTTGTTACTCTGCTGAAGCAGTCATCTTCCTAAGATATGTTTTCCATGTTTTGAGTTAATGAGGAAAATACAGTCCTATGACATCATCGTATTGCATTGCCTGAGAAAGAAAATAAAATCATGGTCCTGTCCCTATTTTAAACATGATGTAGATGCTTAGTACAGATATTGGAAATGACAATCCATCAAATAAAAAAAAAAGGGGGGGGAAATCTATTTCAACTTAAGCAATGACATCAAAGCAATACATTTTCTTTGATCTCAACAACTCATAACTAAAAAGTTCAAAACTCATGAGAAGAGGAGAGGTCATTCTGAATGGATGTGTTTTGTGTTGCACTGTGATGTGTAGTGTTGCTTTGCATTGCGAGGCGTTGCAATGTGTTTCGCGTTGCAACTGAATTGGGCTTTGTTGCTTCGCGGTGCCATTCGATGTGTTGTGACGTGTGTCAAACGGATGTGTCTGAAAAAACGCGTATCCTTTTTAACAGTGAGGTGAGCAACCATCTATCACCAGTGATCTCACCATTTGCTTTCACCACAATGAAAGATTTACATTGTTGGCACAAAAAGGAAATGACATAGAGGTCTGTTTCCTCTCTTAGTGTACGCTCAGTTCCGTTTGACGAGTCGTCCGTGTCCTCCTGTCTGCCTGGGCTCTCTATCCCTCCCTTCCCGGGCGAACCCTGGAGGCAAGTGTCTGCCCTGAGGGAGTCTGGGAGAGCTGGATAAGGACTATTACGGGTAATGCCAACTGGGGTCACTATGACAGAATGGGATCAGCTGGCTATAAACAAAACACACACAAAAAACAAAAAAAGGATGACAGGTAGACAGCAGGTATTGTTAATGCTGGCATGAAAGATATAACAGCACATTTCAGAAAATGCAAGTGGCAATTCTGTCTACTACTCTTACTGCTGGCAGGGTTGCTGTCAAAACCAGCAGAGAGGCTGCAGAGAGATCCTCAAGGAGGCCGTGGGTGTAGAGGCGTGATCTGTGGACTACAGTATATGCTACTTGGACACAAGTAGCCAAGGTACTTGTGTCCAAGGTTTCAGTGTGTAGGTGTCTGATGTTGAATGACCCGAAACATCCAGTGACCCTGGCTTATATCACCAATGATGTGTCAAAGTGCATCAGAGGATGTATGTCTAGTTGGCTGTTAACTGCAAATCTATAAGGGCTCTAAAGTATTAAATGCTCTTTGACGTTAGGAAGAGCAGCAAACAGATCAGTTTTCCAACAATTGGGGTTTTTTGGTATTAACAAATGAGTCATTTCAATGTTGTTCTCATCTCGAGCTCTGCCTCTTCACTTTAGCAAAACTCTTTCCATGAGGCTTCATTTACGGGCTCAGCAGAGAGGATGTGGGTAGTAGAGCAACCTCATCACAAAGCTTCCAAAACAGCACTGCCCACTACCGGACGTCTTTCAGGAGGCATTCGCCTGCCAGACAGCATGCTAGGGACACTTTCTGAATCTGCTGAGATATTTACCCTCAGAGGCAGAGAATTATTCACCGTGTGTCCAAAAGGGGGAATAAATATTCAGTGAAGTAGAGAGGTATACGTTTGGAAGATGTTTGAAAAAACAGAGACACATGCCACAAGAGTCCTCTTTAAAAGGCCAAGACTTCCTTGAATATATTTGTACGTTTTTGGTATGTAGTGTTTTCTTTCAGCACAGCCAACTGGTCCACACTAAACCACAGTCTGACTCTGTCTCTGTTGTCCAGACAGCAGGAAGTCATCAAAGGGTTTTCACTGAATGACTCAAAGTACTTTCCCAACCCCATGCCAGCAAGTAAATCCCCTTTCCCTCCTTTCGTTTACTATCCAACTTTTATTATTCCGCTCAGCTGTCAAAGGTCAAAACAAGCCACAGCTGCAAGCTAATAAATATAAGACTACGATCAACTTGAACTGTAAAGGGTTTTATGAAAATAAAGAAAACGGGTCATTTCTAACATTGATGCAAACTACTGTGATCTCTTTATTCAGATTTCAAGACTGTTCATGGAATTATCAATGTTCTCTAAAATGAAGGCCATTCAAATGGGGAAATGGTCACTGAAAGACTGTTTGACGGTCTGAATGGGCTAGAATTTCATTTAGCGATTGCTCCATAGCTTTTAAGCCATTATCACCAATGTAATTCATTTTTTTACATTTTGACATTGCGCTAAGGATTATTAAGCTTTTTACTGAGGTCAGATGAAAGAGAAATGAAGTGATAAACTGCAATTTATCGCAGGTATCACAGAACATTAAGATCTGCCATTCTATCATGGTCATAGTACCGTCACACTGTTCCATTGGGAAATCTCTGGCAATTTCCAGCTCAAATCACGAAGCTTCTGTACCAGTGCGATGTCCTTTTACTGGCACTGCTGGTCTTCAGTCCACTAATCTCCTGGAGGACAAGGTCATCGTTAACCACTATTAACATAATGAATTTCACCGATCCTCTGGGCCCTAATCTCCCATTGGCATATGGCTAACATCACTGTAAAGCTCCTCAAACCATTGGGTGACCACTCGTGCCTTGATGATGGGGACATTTCCGTCCTGGAAGACACCAGTCCCATCGAGGAAGAACTGCATCATGGGATGAAAGTGAGCATTTAGGATCATTATGGCTGTAGTGATTAGAATTTACCCAGCCCTCTTAGGGATGACTGGATTTATTCCATGCGAGGAAATGTGCCCCACATTAGTACAAAACCACCAGAGCCACTGAGGTGGGAGACGAGGTGCTGGAGCTCCTATTATTCTGGTCACACTGAGACTTATTAAGTAAGACGAGCTCCGTAAACTTCCAAAAAAGGTTTATGGCTAAAACTCCTTAGCCTAAGAAGTCTCCTGACAACTTTCTTTGAAACCACTGACAGTAAAATGTACACTTCACACTAGGCCTGGACAATATATCACATTCATACTGACATTGCAATATGGAAAGAATGCAGTATCAATATCGGAAAGGTTTGGGCATTTACATTCACAGACGATCAACAAATGGTGTATTGAGCATAAGAACTGTAAGGCAGACGTCCTCTTTTATGCCCAGAAATACTATATAAGTAGATCAGCAGTACTAAATGCAGTGTGGGAGATATTCCCACAATCTAGAGTAACATAAAGTGTTTCAACCCACTTCAAAAGGTAATGTAACCTTAAACTTAAAAGTAGACCTTACAAAAATATATTAACTCCAACAGCAACCCTACTTGACTGTGCCTGTGTAATAACCTTAAGATTACTACAATCAACTATCTACTATCACAAACTGCTATCACGCCTCTGAGCATTGTCAGTGAAATAACCCAGAAATAACCTTCTTGTCTTCCCTCCATATCAGTTATCATTTCCTCTCGAGCAGCATTGTATCAAAGACTATTATATCCCACAGGAAGCTGTACCTGCCAGTAGAGCACAGCTGCTCACACCATCAGCCCAGTGTCCTTCCAGGCCAAATCCTCACTGCAGCACAGAGCACAGTCTAATTATCAATAACAAATCCCTAATCAAAGAATCCCATCCTCAGCAGAAGGTAAAGAAATATAACTGTGATATGGGAAATAATGAATTGGCCTGACAGGCTGGTTAATTCTTCAAATGACCCTAAAGAAACACTGAGGATATAATAAGTCACAAACGTGGACTTATGTTGTTTTTTTTTATCACCATTTTGAGGAGTATCAAGTTGCCATATTCCACATGGACAAACTGCTGTGTTCACTTTCTGCCACAGGGGGGCGCAGTCCATTTCATTCATAAACGCTACAGCTCCATCGGTGAAAATTAAATGAAGGAAAAACAGCCTACCATCTTTTAGTAGGCCTCTGCCTTGCTGTGAAACCACCAGCAGCTGCTACACAACACAACACTGAGCCAGTAAATAGTGAGCAAACTACGCAAACCAGTTTCCCCTGAGTTCATCACGGGGTTGTTCTTCTCCCCAGCTGTTGCTTGTTTGTTTTTTAAACACCCGGAGTTATATGTTTATCTTATCCTCTAATATGATACTCTGCCATTTTGCTCACCCTCGGTTTTCCCAACACAATGTCTCAGGGCTTACTTACCATGTTAGGAGAAGGAAACTTAGAAAGCACCAACCATCCAGCGGCGGTGAGTCTTCTCTCCGCACAGCAGGCGATCTTTATTCTCGCGAGCGGTTCATTCCCTCTCATGAAACACTGACGCTGCTTCGACAGACGCGACCAGCCGCTTGTTTAGATGTCGGATCAAATCTTTAGGGTACCTATCTGTGTTTTTGGGGGGGTTTCAGAGTGTGCGGTTATGTTCCATTGATTTGGGACGATCCCTTCACAGAAACCACTCCTTGCTGCTTTGTCCAGTAGTGATGTCATACCGAGGGGGGGACAGTGTCTCCAGAGTCCCGACCCCCAACTATACAATTAACCATTTACTGACCTGCGACAAGCTCCCTTGTGCTATAGTCAGAGAGGATGTTCTAATGACTAGGCTATATCATGTTTTTGAGGCCAGATGCACCGTTAGATACGCAGAATTTTTCATAACGTACAATCACTTATATTCCTCCAATACTCTTACAGGGACGTGTAGTGCGCGTATACAACTCAATATGAGTTTATAGTGACCTTATTATGTTTTTTGTTTTTATCTCATATGGTAGGCTATCGCAATAGTCGTTATGCCTGAAGTGTGTCTGTGGCACTCAATAGTGAGTTTAAATTACCTTATCATACTTAATGTTCTTTTATTTATTTTAAGGTATCACTACTATAGATCTACAGGAACTACATACAGGTATATGGTACTAGTGACCTTATCTGATGGTATCACTAGTAGGCTTCTCCTATAATCGGCTATTCCTGTAATATTCATAGGGAGTTTTGCTGGGATAAGTCTATAGTCTATCCCTCTGAAACCTAGGCCTACTATTCTTTTTCATTTTGTTCTTTTTATTTCTATAAGGCCATTTAACTATTAATTGATCAACGTAATCACTTCTTCTGATATTCTATCAATTTATAAATAAATGAATAGGCTATACCAATATGGTTATTTATACTGTATATAACTGTTCACCGATACTGTTTTCCTTAGTCTGGTAAATTGGACACTGGTTATAAAGACAATTATTATAGACACATTGTAGCTATCACAATGTGATTCCCCGGATAAATGAAGGATGATATGACTATAGTATCAAAGTGTTAGATCGACATAAATGAGGCCATATAGTGTGAAAGTGTAAATGTTGATTCAAGATGGTCAACTGTCTGGATCCCCAAGCAGCTTCTCTGCCCAGACATGATGCAGCTTATTGGAACATCCTGAGCTAAAGCAGCAGGAAAATCAATCTGGCTATTTTAAACATGATGGTTTCCTGCTTCTCTCCTCCTTACCGCACAGTGTTAGTTGCACAGTGTGTATTCTTAAAAAGAAAATAGGAGCATTGCGAGATATTTTTGTGGGCACGGTGCAGTTTAGACAACACTATTTTTTAGCCTAAAGGTTATGTGTGTGTGTGTGAGAGAGAGAGAGAGAGAGAGAGAGAGAGAGAGAGAGAGAGAGAGAGAGAGAGCGAGCATTTTTTCTGGCTCAATATATAGTTTATGTTTTATTTTTAATGGACTTTATTAAAAGTGATACGGATTAAATAACATTAATAAACAGAGGAATAAGGTTGAAAAGCTCTTGTGTTTTTATCTGTTGGATGAAACGTCGCTAACGTGTTTCCGTACTGTAAACCACGTGACAAAAACCAGGAAGTGAATTGAGCGTCAACAAAACAATGGTGAGTGTGCGGTTCCTTTATAACGTGCAGGTATCTTGTCTTTTCAGAGTGAGTTTTATCTGCAAGTCGTCAAGTGATTGTTTTAAATAAATTAACATTACAGCGGTTGCTGACATTTAATTGATCAAATCGACATCGCTTTGTTACCGCCGAGCAGCTAGGTTGGCTAGATAGTAATAATGTCGATGTGTGACTGTACCAGGGGTCCCCAAAACTTTTCATGTTAAAGTCCTGCAAATAGATCAATGTTAAGCCATTGGTGCGTTTTCTTTTCTCAGGGACCCTCTTCTGAAAAAAATGTTTGTTGTTAAATAGGATTTGGTACAGAACTGTACAGCTGTCTGTATTGTAGTTAGAGGATAACAGGGATTCCTTCTATAGTCGTTCACTTTCCTATCTTCAAATGAAATAATAGAGAAACTAAACTCTTCCTCATTCAGCTGAGGACACCCTGAACCCCCTTCAGGAACCCCTGGAGGACCCCTACTTTGGGGACTAACTTACTAACGTAAGTTAGTCCCCAAAGTCAGAGCACAACAACAAGAGCACAACAACTGTACATCCCTCTGTGATAACTTGTCTTGTTCGTGCAAAACAGGTAGAGATGGCTTCTTCAGACTGGCACCTGTCTTTGAAGCTGATGGATCGGCCCAAATCCGTCTTCCACTTCCCAGAGATGATGCCAGGCGACGTCCCACCTGGAGGATACAGAGTTGCTACTCTGAAGCAGCTTGTTGCAGCGCAGCTCCCAGACTCCATCCCAGACCCTGATATGATAGGTTTGTTTCTGTTGTCTGATTTATGTGACAGATGAGCACTGAACCAGCTGTGTCTGTTTCTGTGCACTGCTGGCTCTCTTGTGTGCAAGTTCCACTATATTCTATTCTATTCTATTCTATTCTATTCTATTCTATTCTATTCTATATACAATGACTGTGAAAGTATTCACCCCTTTTGACTTTTTGCACATGCACCCATCTTGTGCGTTGAATGGACCTCCTAGGCAAAACTGGAGCAACTTTGAACAACATTGAAAATAAAATGTCTGACTATAACTTAAAGCTGAAGTATAAATATTATACAGTATGTTATCAAATGGTTTTGTATGTGAGAATTTAGCCTAAGCATGTAAATTGGGTGAATCCTTTTACAAACGATATTTTCCTGTTGATATGCCACTTTGAGAGGAAAGAGTACTTAGCATCATTTTGAGAGCAAAAATCATAAATGAGTTTGAGCTCAATTTGTAGCACTAGAAAATGTGTGGTAAAACTTGTAAAATGTGTACATTTGCTGGTTAATATGAGTGGAAAATGCTAATCACAGTAGCGTGAGGCTCTCACAGTCCTGTCACTACGTTTTGCTGTGGGTACAACGTCCCACATGGCCAAATGATCTCTTCAGATTTGGCTTCTGTAGTAAACTGAGATCTCTGAGGCACATTTATTGGTAAACGTTATTACTGTACCGCTAATATGTGTGATCGTGATTTGTCTTCATAAGTGAATGTTCTCTGTGCGTTAATGTTTTGTGCCAGAGCTGGTCCACTGTGGGCGGAAACTGAAGGATGACCTAACATTGGATGCCTGTGGAATTCAGCCAGGATCCACCTTACACATCCTCAGAAAGACTTGGCCAGAGCCCGAGATCAGTCCAGGTGTGTGTAGCATTTGAGCACTGACGGCTTGTTTAAACTAAGTGCTCGCTGAGCCTGAACATGGACATATGATGTATTTCTTTATCCTTTTCTTCTTCAGAGCCTGTGAACAGAGCAACTGCAGCCAGAGAGTTCAGGGTGTTTCATGCTGCTATCCACTCTCTCAACTCTGCCTACAGAGACTCGGTGAGTAGAGGACATACACACAGCTTAGCACAGCACTGCAACAAAATGTATTCACGCTCCAAAGTCTTCCAAAGAGTGTCAATTATGCTGTATTTGATCTATATAGATTCAGTTTGATAACATCTGCTAAGTTATTTTGAGAAAATGTACTACCGTACTAGAAAAATACTACTGGTGCTACTACTACTACTACTGGTGCTACTACTACTACTACAAATGTCACTCTCTGTCTGATTCCCCCA
>OMLI01025837.1:5120-17119 GCA_900302605.1 Rondeletia loricata | reverse complement strand
CACCCACCCACACACCAACACACACACCCACACACACACGCACCAACGCACACACACTCACACACACACACACACACACACACACACACACACACACACACACACACACACACACACACACACACACACACTTTTCTCCCTCACATAGTGGTGGTCTTGCCAGCCCCGTTGTGTCCCAGGAAGGAAACCACCTGGTTTTCATGGAGGTTGAGGCTCAGTTTGTTGAGGGCCAGTTTGCTGCCGGTCTTGTACACCTTGGTCAGTTTGTCTATGCACACCACCAACGGCAAGTGGCTGGGCTCCTCCTCTATACCCCGCATCTCCTCTGGGATGAGGAAGAGACAGGGAGAATGTGGGGTGGTGTATAAAATACATGATAAAACATTATCCAAAAGTCAAACTTTTTTTTTTATCACCTTCTATCTCTCTCCTTCGCACTTATTCTATTTCTTTACCTAGCACTCGCTCTTACATGATCGTTCTATGGTCTCAGAAATATTGTAAGGGCCCTGACCTTTGCACTCATGGTAAGTCACTCTGGGTACGAGAATATGAAAAATTACTACAATATAAAATGCAAAATGTAAAACGGATAGTTCCAATCCTAAGTTCTGATTGGCTGAGTTGTGGTCAAAGCTTTTGTAAAATACCTGATAAACCCATACCTTTGCCTGCATAACTACTGATTTAAACGTTAACCCCAAATCACTACTCATTCTGTTAAAATATATGATTTTGAAGTTATTATTACTTATTTGGGGGATATCATAACATTCTAGGTTGACTCTTATGCATTTTCTCCCAAATTTTACCAGTCAGGTTGACTTCTCATTTACAATAAACACTCTGAGCGAGGGAAGATTATACACTGGGAGCTTCCCAGAACCACGGCCTTCCACTGTTGGCTAATGATGCTCTACTGGACCATACGTCAAGTAACCGAACAAGACTCAAACTAATGCCCTTCTGTTTACAAGCTCACCTTCTCTGACCATTAGGCTACCACCCACCCAACTTCTGATCTGGACCACACAGACACAATCACAGACAAAGTATTCGAATCATTGAAAGGGAAAAAAGGCATAACAACACAGACCAGCGAACCAATGTCATTACTCTAATTAGGTCTAATTGCTCGGAGATAACCAGGGATAAAATGGAGATAAGGCCTGCTGGGGCTGATTATGTGAATGGGTGATAAAGAGGACCATCAGAGAAAATAGGCGCAACACTCACTCTATTAAAACACCATTTATTGATATATAGCCTATGATAAAGAGAGCTAAGGTGTGAGGGAGTGTGGTGGGGTTCAAGGTATAGTGAAATGGAAACTTTGGCTCTGACAAATCAGAGTTACAGTAGATCAGGTCACATTCAGAGATCAAGGCTGTGGTGAAACACCCACACTGGACTGTATATGATGTAGTAGTGAGGAGAATAGGGTGGTGCATGGGCATCAATTAGGTATAGCAAGATGTGGCACTTGCCATAAAACAGAATATGGCAGGAGCATTCAGGACCAATGTTCCCTCTAAGCTGATAGTTTGGTGACTTTGGAGATTTATCATATTGACCAAATAATAATATCTTGTCAGTCATCAGTCATTGCTCCACCTTGTCCCCAGAAATTTAGTAGATATGAGTGGGTGTGGAAGTTTTGGTGGCAAATGATATTCAATGCAGGGACTTTGCCATAGGGTTTAGTGAACTGACATGAATTGGGATGTGGTGGGGTTCAAAAGGACAGTTGCATAGTTAGTGGTATAACAAGATTGGATGATTGGATGATTAAACGATTGGACATGACCAACATTCCCGCCGGGGGATAATATAGGTTTGGAGAACTGTGTGTTAAAGTGCTACTTCTATGGGGAAAGCAGATCAGGAGAATATGAGAATTTCTTTCAGCAATTTCAGCATCAACTCCAACCCATCATTCATCCCGACCCTACCAGATCTTCTGTGGTCCATAGCACAAGCCTGATCCTCCTCCATCACGCTCAGCCTGGCAGCCCCGCCTCTAGACCACGGCCAGTCCCACGTCTCAACACGCCCACTGCCGGACCAATAGGACTTCTGCAGGGGGAAGTACCAGGGGCGGGGCAGCCCGTACATGCCTATGGGAGAAGAGATAGAAGGGGCGGGGAAATATGTTTGATTAATTTGTCTGAAAATATACAAAATTGGAGAACAGGTGATTCTGGGAATTCTGAAGATAATGGTCATTCATACCTGGATGCACGGCCTCTATATACCAGGTGAGTACGCCGTACACGCTGGCGTCGATAATGAGCATCATCATGGACAGTCCCAGGTTAAAGTCGTCACCTTCTACAGGTGACTGGCTGATGGTGCGCCACTGGATGCCAACGCCTGCTACCTCATACAGGGCAAAGTACTTTGACCCCAGGCCAAAGGCTGTGGTGGACATCAGAGACTGGAGGAGACAGGGCAAGCAAGTACATATTAGCATGAATATAATCATGAGAACTGTATTTTTCATAACACTATACAGTGACTAGACAAGGATCCAAGAGGACATCAAATGGGTCTTGGAAAGCTTCAGTAGTTTTAATATGTTAGTATGTAAACTTTTTTTATATAGCGCCTTTCAAAATCAACGTTACAAGGTGCTGTACAGGTGAAAATCTAAGAATGTAAAAGACAAACAGAGGTAAAAAAAAAAAAAATACAGAAAAAAACAACCACGACTACTGCATTGCTCAAAGATTGTTCAGTGACTAAACTGAGATAATAAAATTTGGATATACAATCTGGCTTAGATATTCCATGTAAAAATCGGCTCTTGTGATAAGAGACAGCTCCAGTATACATGGATACAAACGTGAGCTAGATCCAACTACAACGGTGAGACAGAAGGGGAAAGGTCTTACAGCGATGCACTTCTCAAAGGCGGTGATCTTGTCATGGGCCACCTCCTCCCTAATGGCCACATACATGTAGGGCACGTAGCTGAGGAAGTAGATGATTCCACCACAGGCTGACGCCAGCTTGGCCTTAGAGTAGATCACTGACACCAGGAAACTGAAAAGCAAAGGGAATACACATGGTCATCTTAATCATTTAGCATGTTTTTTTTATCCATTTAGCATGAAAAAGCTCATATTTTCCAGGGTTCAAACCAGTAGCTCTCCAGTCAAACGCTTGTTTCTCTAACCGTTAGACCACCACCACCACCAGAACATTAACAAATGAAGGGTTTTGTTCTAAAATGAGATATCCAACATTTGAAAGGAGTGACACCTATTCTTGCAAAACAATAAATAGCACAAAAGTAAAACAAAGTATGTCCTAAGTTGACAATATGATAACACCTTTACCGATTAGATCATAATGTAATGCAGTGTAATATAATGTGATATTTTATTGATCTCCATAGGGAAATTCTCTTTTTCCTAGCCCCCCCTCCACATGGAGGTCAGATGTCAGGCTCAGCTACAGAGCAGCACCCCTGGAGCTGGTAGGGATTCAGTGTCTTGCTCAAGGACACTACAGCAGGGCAGATGCTTGCTGACACGGGGGCTTAAACCCAGGTCCTCCGGTTGAAGGGCGATCTCCCTGCTCACTAGAGAAACTGATTAACTTAATGTGAAGATTTATTTCCCCATAACGGATTTTCAGTATTTTGTAAAGCTGCACTAGGCAATTTTGTACATTGCGGCCCCAAATGGCAGTGAGAAGTAACTGTTTGAAATTTGAGGAATAACATTGGTGAGTCCAGCTTTCTCTGGATGGAGCGCTCACTCGCTGCTGCTTAGGAGACGCTTTTGGATTTCACTCTTAAGTTTTGATCCGTCACTTCCTGTGTGGAGAAGATTTCCCACCAGTGACCATACCCACACCAGAATTTAATTTGAGCAAATAGGGTGAATCTGCAGTGTCTCAATTAGTGGGGATGGGACACTCTTCTCTGTTGCAGCCCCACTTTGTGCTTTAGGCTGATAAGACAGGTGTATGTTTACATACAAATCTTGCCTAGAGCACCTTTAAGCAAACCTGATTAAATATCTTTATCAATACATGATACATTTACATCCTAATAATATGGCCTCATTAGTGGTGTTTGGAGATATGAGTGTGAGTATTTGATCAGAGAGCGAGGTGTTGGCACTCACCAGAACATAATGGTGGCCACGGCGTAGATGGTGAGGAAGAGCCAGATGATGAAGGGGTCACTGTGGAGCAACACCCGGCCATACTTCAAGATGACTGTCAGGGCCGTGACAGAGATGGAGAGCTGGACAAAGCCGGTGATAAACCAAGCTACCCAGTGGACCGCGTTGTTCAGACCCATCATCTTCATCACCTGAGGTTGTGACATGATGGGTTAAAGGTCAAAACTGTAAGTCCAGTATTGTGCCCCTGTTGAAAACTTTGAAAACTGTTGCAACAGGCTTTGTTTACGTAGTAATTTATTAGATTGAAAATTTTTTTTGCACTCTTACATTTATTGTCTGAGCTTTTGATACTAAGACTGACAGGATGTAACAGCTAAATGTGAATTTTATATGTATTTAAAGACTGTAAAACAAAGTAAAATAGCTCTGTATTTTCAATTATGATGGACCTGAACAGTGTATTTTCCATCTACAATCTCTTTATAAACATATGTGAATGCACTCAACATTTAGATGGGCAAATACATTTAGGATTTGTATCTTTAACATCTTAATAGTGCTAGGAGATTCGAGCGCCAACTTATTCAACATCAGCAACCAACAGGTTTTTATAACATCACAGCAGGAAAGGCATCCTGCTAAAAGGCATTTGGCCTGCAGGTGGCACAAGAGAGTTGGGTGAGTGTGAGCGAGATGTTTGTGCTACAGGTTGTCAAAGACATGGAGGAGAGGGAGTTGTCATTCTGATAGTAGATAGTACATACAGACAGGAAGGAAGACGGACAGACACACAGAAAGAACAGACGAGGCCAACAAACAGACATGTGGGGAGACAGACAGACAGACTGTGACAGACAAGTATGGGACTATGAAGTAAGTGACAGACAGATAGACTCGTAGGGTTCGACTGAAATGGGTTTTTGAAGGCTGATACTGATATTTTGTGCTGATATTCAATAGCTTTAAATTTGACCATTTTCATTCCAAGAAAATACCCAAAATGACAAGGGTTAAATGTTTCCCCCAGGATTTTATTCTTGTCAGGGTGGAAAAGCCTCTGAAACAGCATTCAGACCATCATGGGACTAATGAGATTGTTTTAGGTAGGTCAGCAGCTCCTTCAGGCAGCAGGTGAGGCAGGTTTCATTGCAGGTTTTACAGACTGTTGAGTAAAATCCTCCCACACCACACTGGAATGATTTCTCTGTTCAGACATCTGATATAAAAATAATAATAATAAAAACACACTGACTAGCTGTGGTCAGAGAGGAACCTCCATCATATCAGAGGTGGACCACACTGACCGATATTTAATAAGTTGATATGTCAATCTAACCCTAGAGACTGGTGTCAGACAGACAGGCAGACAGACACATATACAGTCTAACCTCTTTGAGACGGTGTTCCTTCTCGGCCACAATGTGCTGAATCATCATGGCTACGGAGTAAACCCAGGAGATGACCATGCAAAGAGGCATCATGTGCTCTATCACAAACAGAAAACTAGGGGGGAAAACCACAGGGTATCAGTTAATGACCAAGAAATATATGCCATTTGGATCCAATTTCCCCATGGGGATCATTAAAGTTTCATCTTATTTAATGCTGTTATCCAAAGTGCCTTCCAGTACAGTACCATGACTGTATACATTTTTAGCATGGCTGGCCCTAGTGGGAATTGGACCCGTAACCCCGGCCAAGTCCAACACTCAACTGAATGACCAATACAGGACCACAAGAAGAGGGGAGAACACGACAAATACAAGATATGTTAATATTACTAAATAAAAAGCAAATTTCTTACTCGTCTCTGGTGTAACAGGGGTAGGGGAACATCTGAACGTAGTTGCCAGGCTCCACCACGTCATGGCCCACGAACGTGTTAATGATGGCCCTCTCCATCATATCTGAGAGAGATTACATAGAGAGAGAAAGAAAGAGAGTGGCAGAGAGAGTTACAAAGCTTGACAAATCTGCTTTACATTTATATTTTATGCATTTAGCTGATGCTTTTAAATGGAGAGTCATACAATGAGTGCAATAAGCTTAAAGTCCTACATCGCCAACATTACAAGCAACCAAAAAGGAGTGCTAGGGTCAAAGCCACAGTGCCCAGACAAGACATGTGACAAGTATTCCTGTTTCCCTAAAATGATCAGGCATTGTGCTACTTTAGGTAAAGAAATAAAAGCCTGGGAGGAAAGGTAACATTTTTCATTTCCAACCAAACGAAGACTACACGATAATGCAAGGTACTCTAAATGCCAGTGAGAGAAATCGATTACGGCTTAAATCAACTGTACTTTACATCTTAGCGAGCCTTGGCTGTCTCTGTGCCAACTACTCTGTCCTGTCAGGTTCAATCTATCATCCTGGATCAACTTTATGTGTCAGATAAGCAAGCAGCTTCCCTAGTCTCTCCTGCCTCCTAAATAAAAGATGACTTGCAGTGAGAAAGTGCTTCATCTGCAACTTGCATTGGCATCTTCACAGGTGCGCCCACTTCAGGATCACCGTGGTAAGCACTTTACCAGAATAAATCCTTTTCTTAATAAAACAAACTAAAACAATGTGTTTGACATGACAATTTCGCTCCCCTGTGGACCTGTGTGTGGCTCTTGATTTATAGCGGAGGCCGGTGCCATCTGCAGATTGCACTAAAGCAATGAGCCCACTTTAAGAACTTTTCTACTTCCAACCATGGCAGGGGTGCAAAAAATCAAACACACCTGTATACATTATGTATTAAATCCCTATTCAAAGCTACCGATTTCGCCTCGTGAATACATTTGCAACACAGAAGAAGCAGTGGATTCTGGTCACGTACCTTGGATCCAGACGAAACCGTAGAGGAAGTAGAATTTTCCTCCGGTGTTTGGCCCAGGGCGCCAGTAGGCCCGACGGATTTCGTTGGTCTTCTCTGTGAAGCTGGAGTTTTGTCTGATTTTGTACAGGACATGGGGTGGCAGGGAGCCATCTCTGTTGGTCTGGAAAATCACACCTAAGAAGAAAGACGAATACCAGGTCAACGGTGTACTGGCAGTTCAACAAGCCAAGAAGCACGCCATGTACTTGCAATTTCTTCATAGGTTCATAGATATGAAGTACTTGCAGGTACTTCATAGATTCGAGCCCGTTTATGACCTTTGCTGTATGTTCCATCTATCTCATCCATAATTCCGGTCCTTTTCGGCTCCATGCCATTGCGCTTCATGATCTAACACCAATTTGAGATATGTCTTTCAAGTACAGTTTCCGTATGGGTAATCCTAGCACAAATCAAACCTCTAACTTTGGCTGTTTTAGGGGCCGTGACCACAGAAAGCGTTGAGCTGCCAGCGCCTTTCTGTCATTCATATCTATTGTAAAGATGCGCTAGGCGTGCTCCTCTTCCCAGCGCCGTGCCTTGCGTTTTATTGCTTTCGCTGTCAATGTCACTTTTTTCGACCGACCAATCCAAATCGAGGAAGAGGCGGGACTAGGCGCTGCGCACGGAGAGCTTAAGCGCCCAGAGCGCTTTTTGGAAGCGCTCTGGGCGTTCATATTTTTTATATCAAAAGCGCTCCGCCATGAAAAAATACGCTTTCTGTGGACACGGCCCCTAAGGCTGTTTGTCCACTGGGAACCTCTCTTCACAGCACTGACTTCTTTTTCCTCATTAACGGGTGTCCAAAAAGAAATAAATCATAGGGATAACAGTATATATTTTTTCTTGTTGCACTTGTTTTCCCCTGTACACACTAGTTGTCAGGATGGCTGAGTGGTCTGAGGTGCCAGGGTTTTTGGTCTCTGAATGGAAGTTTGGGTTTGAATCCCTCTTCTGACGAGCAGTTTTGATACTTGTTCCGTTTAGCAGTTTTCCTATGATTCCAGACTTTTTGGACAACCTGTATTTTAACTAGAAAGGAATCACTGTTGTGCATTTCCGACAGCATTGAAAGCTTAGTATGTTTCTAGCACTCAGATCACCGAGCAGTAGAAATGGAAAATACTTCAACCTTTGGCAAGAGCTCTGTTCTTCAAACTGGTTTTCATTAGTCACATAGCAACAACAAGAGAACCAGCACTTCCCACATGCATCTGTTTCACCATGAAGTAATCCACAACCACAAGTTGATAAAAAAAAGTTGTAGGGTTGATTAGCTTTGTGGTGGTATGATTTCTCTGTTCAGACATCTGATATAATAATAATAATAATAATAAAAACACATTGACTAGCTGTGGTCAGAGAGGAATCCCTGATTAAAAAAAAGGTAGATTAGCTTTGTGGTGGAATTATTTCTCTGTTCAGTTCAACTCACTGGCAAACACAGACACATTGTCCTGGTAGGCTTGGTTCAGGGTGTAGTTGACAATGCTGTCCTCATCAGGAAAGCCCTTGAAAATGTCCACACTGACCTAGAAGCCCAAGGGAAAGACAGAAATAATCTTCCACAGTGGAAAAAGACGTCTTAGGAATAGGACAACTATTCGTGGAGCTTAGCATCATGCGACACGAAGTAGAACTCATATTACTGCAGGGTAGCTGTTTGCACTTGAATCAATAGGATAGTGTTTCTTTGCTTTTTCCTGTCTCCAAACTCTGTCTCTGCACCGGTCAACAGATATCTGTGAGGAGTGCAATGACCTTGGCCAATGATATTTTATGGTGACTGTCACCCTTCATTTAGACATCAATGATTGATAAAGCCATTATTATATCAACTACTGATATTCATTAATATGATTTCCATGCTACTTCTGACTACTCATATGTCCACATTATTTTCTTTGTATGATGTGTCTGTTTTGTGTTGCGTGCTATATTTCACTGACTTTGTAAGGTCATGCATCCATGGGATTGGTTATCGATTAGAGTTCGACCAATATGGGGTTTTGAAGGCCGATACTGACACGGATATTTTGGGATTGAAACTGCTGATGGTTGATATTTTGTGCTGATTTTCAATAAATGTAAATTTGACAATTTTCATGCCAAAAAACAAGTATTCTGTTTCCCCTAGAATTTTACTTTTGGCAGAGTGGAAAAGTCTCTGAAACAGCATTTTGCCCATGGGACACTAAAACTCTACACTGAAACCCAAAATAAGAATAAGAATAAGAACCATGCATCCGATCGAAATTAAGGTCTTCCCATAGACAACCAGTGTAGTATTGATCAATCTCACAATAAATATGCAATCAATCAAACTGCATCATATCCATCATATCAGGGGTGGACGACTCTAAACAAAGGCCAATATTGGCCCACTATATCAGCAAATCGATATATCTGTCCAACCTTACTATCTACAGTATATATCCCATAGAGGGATGACCTCTGTACTAAACCTCGTACAGACTGTAGCTTTGACCATTTGGCCCTACAGCTCTACTACACAGACCTTTGACATGAAGTGTGTCCAGCCGCAGGCGGCGTTGTCTATGGTGTCCAGCTGTTCCAGCAGGGTGGAGGTGTTAGGAAGGGTGTAGTTTCCCTCTAATAGACCCTGCATCAACTCACTGTCTGTCGCATTCAGCAGCTCTGGGTGTTGGCGAAGCTCTGAGGACAACTGGAGGGTGAAGAGAAAGAGTTAACGCTCAGTAGCCTAATGTGCACCATTATTTATTGACTCGAGTGTAAGTACTGCAAATACATGACTCACAGCACAGTGGGCTTAATGGGAAAACATTGATGCAGAGATGGGAAATGGACAATGGATATTTTTCCATATCTGGATATTACCATTAATATTAGAGGGTCTACTTTATCTGAGTGTACCTGCTGTAGCCATAATAGCTGGTTGTGCAGCCTGCCCTCCTCCAGAAAAGTCCTGAGCTGGGCAGAGATGTTGAGCCAGACCCGGGCATAATGAGTCACGTTCCCCACAAATGCAAACGTCTCATTTGCCTGAGAGCAATAATACAGAGTAAACAACAGTTTTTTTTAATATTCTTTTTTTTACAGTTGTTTTTCATTCAACCACTTGTCCAAATGGTTTCCAGTGGCTGTTCACTCCCTTTTTAATATACTCTTTCCTACACCTCCTCCCTCCATTTCTTGCCCTCCCACTCTTTGCTCTCTCCATGGTCTTCAGCCCACTTGCTAAGATAAGAGATCTGCAGAGCTACTGCCAATAGCCAGTCTGTGGTAACCATCTGAACTTACAGAGAATCAATGGGCGGATGTGCTAACGTTGAGGTATACTTAGACCTCTAGGGAGAGGGGCCAGCATTAGAAGCTATAGGGCCAGATTAATCAGGTGGCTTCATGTGGATCCACCTCGCTACTGGTGTACAGTGCATGATTAATGTTTTGCGCGTGGGATACAAATGATGAAACAATTTCTACAGAATATAGTTTGTTCCATGGGCCCCCATAAGTCACATCATGAGTCTCTGGTGCTGAATGCAGCATCCATCAGTGAAAATGAAACTGCACATGCAGCATTATCAAGAGTAAACTCTTAATATCAGGGAACAAATCAACAACAGAGCAAATGGTTCAAATAACTTTCCGAGCCCTACACCTATAGCATAGTTTTGTAATCCATCTACACTGAGCATACTTATTAAGAGCTATGTCAGTGAGTATAATACGGACAGCTCAGCCCATACGCCTACACCAAGCAATGCAACAACTACACTAAGGACAGCATCATCTACTTGCCTTCTGAATCACTTTATCCACCTGGGATCCGATGGGGGAGTAGAGGATCTTGGGATTTGTGGTCATCAAATGCACCAGTAAGCCCAGATTCCTCTGCTCTTTGCTGGTGAAGCCCAGAGAACTCATATTCCCCTGCTTCAAAGCCTCTGGCTCAATGATCCTGCAAGAGCAGTCAGTCAGTCTGACTTTACAGCCTCGCCCATATTTTTTATTTGACCTTTATTTAACCAGGTAAAATGCTTGAGATCAAGGATCTCTTTTACGAGCAAGACCTGACCAATATTCTGCCACCTCCTAGTCCTTGTGAATTTCATCTATAGTTTATATGACATCTGTTACATCACCTGATTATTAAAATATATTAAAACAAATAAAATCACAAATCACAGCTTCTCTGTGTGCACATTCCCTGTGTATGTTTTGTGTGAGTGCACTGCTTATATCTACATAGAATTTAAAAAATTCTTCGCTGCGATAACTATCATCTAATAAAGAATTCTCCCAATGTGTTTGTCAATTTGCATTCTTGTTTGATGTAATATCTAATGGCCGAAGTACGATTCCAAAACAAAAGAAGGTGAGGAGAGAGGACGGTTAAAGATATCAGAGGTTTACTTGTCAACCGAGAATGCATCGGATGGTGACTTGGCTGATGAGAATGAATGAGAAGCCCCAAGATTCATTGTGAGAGTGACGCATCACGTCCAAAGAGCGCTATACAGAGACGGTTGAATCAGTTGCCAAAATGAACACCTGTGTGTCTTAATTGATTGCGCGACCTCAAGCACACAGATCATCTCAAACTATAAAGATGCTTCTCAGTGCTCAGATTCTTGAGAAGTTCATTCTCTCCAAGACAACGTGGAAAGAACGTTCTCCACAAGGACACAAGTATCAACTTGGCATTTTGGGATTTGATCATCACCTCCTCTGTTTCACCCACCTGTTGTTCCCACACAATATTGGCTGCAGCCCCGCCCAAAGTTGCACAAAAGCGGAGAACTGAGAATGGGGATTCTCTGCTTCTTCCTTCCCTCTTCCTCCTCCCCTCTGCCCCTTCCTCCCCCTCCTCTCCGGGGATGTCAGTCATGTTGGGTCCCCAGGTGGTGGCGTTGAGGGGCCAGGAGGTCATGTTGGCGGGGGAAGGGGCAGTTCGACCGGCGCAGGCCCCCTTGGGCAGCAGGCGGGCCAGGCCAGAGAGGAGGTCCACG
>OMLI01025800.1:0-11300 GCA_900302605.1 Rondeletia loricata | reverse complement strand
GCTGTCCCTGAATTTTTAGTTAATTTAGTTACTCAAGTCAGGTGAACCCACAGTATATTCACTAGATCCAGCATTGCTAACTTGTGTCTGTACAGATTTAAGAGTCTTGCAGGAAAGGGTTCTTTCTCTTACATAGGAGCTTCTGAGTGGAATGGATTGGATCTGGCAATAAAATCTACTCCCACTCTGAGAGCTTTTAAAAAGTTAACTAAATTATGGCTGATGGATAAGGTTCCTATGTAGTTTTGTATGTACAGAATTTTATACTGTATATAGATAATTCTGAATTTCTTTTTTTTATTTTGTGCTACTTTTGTGTAGCGTAACAGTTCGGTATTTTAGTCACTTATTGGTATTTATTTATTGCACTATTTATTTTTTTATTTCAGCGCTTCGACTCCACACATGTTTGATTTCCATCTCGAACAAGAGGACCACAATGGAAATAAGTCTTGGACTTTATTGTGTTTTATCCTCGGTTGTTTTTATCCATGTGTATGTTTTGTATGTACACTGTGTGGTTTCAACCTAATAAAACTAAACTAAAACGAAATAGTCTATTTGTGGCTGGTTTGTCAGCTCCAGATTGCTAGGAGCGTTGTGTGCTGTGTGTGATCTCGGTGTGTTTACAGTGCCTCTGTGTTTGCTTGCCAGATCCCCTGTCGATGAGCCCACAGAAAGCCCTGGAGACCATTGGGGCCAACCTGCAGAAGCAATATGAAAACTGGCAACCCAGGGTGAGTGAGTTCACGTGAACTAGCCTCTCTCCCCCCTCCCCTCGCGTATGTTCTAATATTGTTTCAGTGACTACATTCACTCAAACTGCTGCATATTGCATACAGACTTGGATCAAATAGTATTTACAAAGAACTCTTAGTGTTTCAAAAAATCCATGAAAAACAGCAATGGTGGCACTCCAAAACTCAAGACTTGACCTAAATTATACCATGTTTAGTCTAACACATTTTGGCATAAGCTTTCATCAAGTATTCCCATGTTTTTCATGGAAGTCATTTGATAGATTTTGGCAGAGTACCCAGCCAGAAGGTCATATGAAGAGGTGCACCTGCTGTATGTCCTTCAATAGACCCTTTTCACAAACATGGCTGACATACTTCCGCTTCATCTTAGCATGGTTTAGATCGGTTCTCACCATGTTAAAAAGACAACTTTCTGTCGCCTCCGACTGTCTGTGATCACTTATTTTTCAACATAGCGCATAACACAATGCAGGTGTTTTCATTGACATATTTTTCTGTTTCGACTATAAAATAAAAAGTGATTTGATCGAGGGTCACAAAATGCTAACTGGTTAACCAAGGCTATTTCTGTGCTGTTTGCATTTTGTGATAACAAAACAACAGAACCAGAAAGATATGTCAATGACAACACCTGTATTGTGTTACACGCTATGTTAAAACACAAAATAAGTGATCACAGACAGAGTTGGGGGCGAAAAAGTTCGGGTTTTAACATTGCTGGCAATGGTGAGAACCAATCGATACCCTGCGGAAGTACATCAGCCATGTTTGTGAAAAGGGTCTATTCTTTGCCAATCGTGTGATCTTCATCGGTGGCAAGCCCTATCCACCTGGGCTGTTACTTACAATCATGTTTTCTATGGGTATCACTGTTAAGATACTGGTTTCTACTCTATGATGTATATCAGTGCGACAAACACAATTCTTCAATATTCACTCCCTTGCTGTGTGTGTGCACGCGCGTGTATTCTGGGCTGCGTGGTGAATGTGCAGATGTAAGCCTACATGAGGTTCGGAGTGCTTCAATGCTCATTAGTAGTTTATTTGGTGTGTTAATGAAGACGCAGATGGATATATTTTGCTCTACACAAGCATATGGATGGCCACGACACATGTGGGAGAGTAATGCCACTTAACTAAGTTGTCAACTCTCTGTGCGTGCGTGCGCAGGGGGGAAGCAAGAGGACTAAACATGTGGAGGAAGAGAGGATTTTAGGTGGCGAGGGTGGGAGGAGGAGATGAAACGGAGAGTAAATGATGAGAGATTGACAGGAGGAGACAAAAAAGAAAGGAGCCGGAGTTGTATGTAGCTGGATTGAGCGGTGAAGACGCTGTCAAAGAAAAGACTGAATTCTGTTCCTAAACCTGCTCTCACACCACTGGGAGAGAGAGAAATCTGATCTGATTGGTGCAACTGCGATTGAGATGCAATTTGTATCGCATTTCAAACCACCTACGAATGTGGTTTAAATCTGATCTGAAATGATCAGATTCCATGTTTTTCATTTTTTTGCTGTTCAGAAAAAAATTACTCATGTCGGATATGTAAAAGAATCTGATTTCAGCTGCCTCTCTGAACATGGTCTTTGAGGGACAGAAGGAGGAGGGAGGATTTTAGAGTGGTCGAGGCAGAAGGAAGGAGAGAACAGGAGAGCAGCGGGAGGAAGATGAAAAGAGGGTCAGGAGGAAAGGCAGAGCTACAAGGAGACAGTATGAGATGGACAAAAGGTGGAAGAGAGCCAATACAATGATACACAGGGCAACTTTAGTGCAACAGTACCCAGTGAGTTGCCTCAGCATTGTTGCTTTACTCACTTGGAAACATCCTGTTGCTAGGAAACATTTGAATGCATATGTTGTAGCCAGTTTGCTGGCCACCTACATGGCCCCCCCAAAAAAATTGCCAAGTCTATATCCACCCTTGAGGAAGTAAAATTAGGAGATGGAGAGGTGTGTGGCTAGACTGAAAGATGCATTTGGAAAGAAATTACAGAAGTAAAGCATGAGGTAAGAAGAAGAGGAGGAGGAGAGAGCAAGAGAGACCAGCTGAAGAAGTGTGGGCTTGGGCTTGAGTGACCCAGGGGGTCAGCAGCAAATGGTGGTAGGTGTGGAGGAGGAGGAGTGGGAGGGTGAGAAAGCTGTTCTTTCTTCCAGCCTTGGGATTCACAGCTCTGCAGCACCACACAGCAGAGCAGCGGTCACCAACACGCCTTATATAAACTCTGTGAGGCCACTGCTATTTAGCTGCTTCGTCAACAAATTGATAAATTGCATAATGATGAGCTCAGTTTGGATGAGTAGAGTTGATAAACACAAGGCCTAATACCAAAACCCTGTCACACATTTTCGTGAAAACCATGGGGGTTGGTAGTTGAAAGCAGTGTTCATAACAGCTCAGCTACCCAGAGAGTTTTGCTGTGCCAACCTGCCGTCACGAATCCACTTCTCTGTTTGCTTCTGTACTCTCACATTAACCCTCATGGCCAAAAAAAACAGAGAGAAAGGCAAACACCGTCTTGGCTGCTGCCCACTCACTTTCTGTATCAGCACTCTACCTCCTGCTCTCTTTTTTCTCTCTCTCTCTCTCTCTCTCTTTCTCTCTCTCTCTCTCTCTCTTTCTCTCTCTCTCTCTCTCTCTCTCTCTCCCTCTCCTCTGACCTTTCTTCATCACCATTTTCCACTCCACACCAAAGTTGGTTTTCACTTTTTCAATCAAGCCTCTCTTGTGTCTGTCCTTTCTTCACCCTTCTGTGTGCCAGTCTTCCTTGCCTGTAGATTTTGTTATTTTTTTGGCTTGTACTAGAGTACAAAAGGATGATGTAAAGCCTTTCTGCTTCTTGTTGGCTTGTAGCTGACGGCTCACACAGTAGATGCAAATTGCCCCACATACTGTACAATTGTGCATTGCCTATTTTAGGCCGTGGATGTGCCCCCAGGTTGTAGCTAGCTCGATTTAGCTCATTCTACCAGATATAGCCCATGTACGTCTACCAGAAGCTATAAAGTTGGTATTCAATGCTTTGTGTGTTTGACCTTTTTGGAGAAACATTATTAGTTCAAACAGTAGCATGACATGCCTAAGTTACCAGGCATATGGCCCAAAACCTCATTATAATAGATCGGTCCCCCAGGGTGTTAATGATAGCATATCAAATATACGGCCTCTTTGGAACTTGGTTAGCTGCCTCATGTTGCTTTGAAAACTCGCATATAAAGCTTTTTTAAACTGACTTAGTATGACTTGGCTTTTACTTTGTAATTGTGATTTAGCTACTTCACCATTGAAGTCCTTTTTCCATTATTTTGTCCACCCCTTGTATAGCTTACACAAGTTCTGTTTTCTATTGTATTTGTGTGTCGTCCCTCCGGTGTAGCTTTAACGTAGCGTAGCATGCTAGCAGCCAGTCACTGATAAAGAGCTTGAGTGAAAGTGACACCTGACCACTGGCAGTAGGGCTGATTTGTCTGTGCTGTTGGCTGTGGACCCACAGAGGGCCAGGCTAATGTCCTCATACTCTGTCACTCGGCCGTAACACTGCCACAAATTAGCCTCTTATCTGTGGTCGCACTCAAATTGGGCGTAATAAGGCATTTTTGTTTTGCTTCTGTGGTGCTCATGCTGCAGGCCTCGAACTCCTTTCTACCACTTAGACGTTTTTGAACTGAAGAGGGTTGGGCTGTGTTTTCAAGCATGGGTGCGATTGAGCCTCATAATGACAGTCACTTGTATACTTATCCATAAACAATCCAGTGTCCTATTGATGAACTGTTTAGTGTGGGTGGGATAAAGGGAGGGGTATGCCACTTCAGAAGCGGTGATATCGTGTGTGTGTGTGTATGCTTGCATGTGTGTGTGCAAGATGGCTCTGGATACAAATAGAGGTTTGCGGCGGCGGCTCAAAGCGTCATGTGGCACACACCAGTCAGCTGCTGGAAAGCCCTACACATGCGATAGCTTTGAAGGCAACGAGTGGCCCATTGCTAACATAAAGTTGGTCAAAATGGTTCCGAAAAAGATGCATGTGCCCACACAACCACACAGATGAGAGGTTTTTACACATCCACTCATTTGCACAAGCACTGACCCACTTTCTTGGAATTTGTGATGTACTTGCTCTATCATTCATTTTTATTATCCTTATCCTTATTTTTATTTCTGTGCTTTGTTTTCTGTAAAGCACTCTATGACATCCTGTTTGAGAAAGTGTTCTATAAATAAACTTGATTGTAGCCAAGTATTAGTATATATACATATACTAACAGATTGTTGTGCATACACTCAACTTTCTCAGTCTTTCTCTAATAGTTTTTTACTTGTTTATCTCGTTATTGGTCAGTATAGCCCCTTACCACCACCATCTTATTTATGTCAGCCATCTTTGTTGTTCAGCCTCATCTGAAGAGTCTTATCTCTGGTATAATTTTGTTTAGTTTTTTTGTGGCTGTGTGGCACCAGCTCCTCCAGGGGTGTGTAATGTTAGAGCACATACTGGATTCAACTGCGGACTGGTTTTTGTTTCATGGAGATGTGTCAGGAGACTGTTATTGAGATACCTTACTTAACCTTCAGTTTCTCTTTTTATTTTCTGTCTCGATATGCCTGCCCTGCTCTCCTATACTCTTTCAAGCCTCACTTGTTCTTTTTCGTTTTCTGTCTCTGTCGCCCTTTTTCTTTTTCTCTCCTACTTTCTTCCTCTCTGGCATGTGTTATATGTTTGAGGGGTTGTTTGGAAATTCTCTCCCCTCCACTTTTTAGATGTTTGGTAGTTATTGAGATGAAACGCAACGTGCTTGCTTTGTCAATTACCCTTTCAAAAGCCCTGCAGTGTGACTAACTTGGTGAACATGTAGCAGCTGCCAAACAGGTTTAGGCTGGGTTCCTGGCGAGTATAATCGTCATTTCAAATATCTCTTTTGGTCTGTCTGTCTCTGTGTCTGTCTCCCTCTCTCAGTCTCTCTCTGTCTCTCTCTCCTATCTACCTGTCCTGCTTGGCTGCAGCCTGTGAATCCCTGCTATCCACTCCACTAACCGTCTCTGTATTATTTATCAATGCGCTGCAGCGCAACCACTTTGCCTCTGATTGGTTTTGAGGCTGCCTCTTTTCACCCTGGGAACACCCAAATTGCACATTGGGAGACAAAGAAACGAGTGAAAAATGTGCATGTGTAGTGATGCTTGGGAGGCCACGATAATACTTCAATAATGACACGATAAGAGTCAGCGCCACAGCTGTTATTTGTGCCAAATGTATAGATCACATATGTAAAGTCGTACACATATTTTTTTCTGTAATGGCGGCAAGATGGCAAATCTAATTAAAAGAAAAATGTTATACAAGGTGCTTGCATTGCACTTGATGCATTGAAGTGCAATGTTGTAGCCTCTCCAGGACTGGGTGGCATTAATTAAAAGCCAATGAAGAATTTGCTTCTGCCTATGGCTTCTGTGCAACTACCTGCTCAGTACATCTTCACAAGTGAGGCACGGTAAGAGTAACATGAGCGACACAGTATTTTAAGGATAAGTCTTCTTTGGGTGGTCTTTGTATTCTCTGATAGAGTTGTTGTAGAAATCGAAAAATTCTGAAACACATGGTAAGAGCTTTCCTGAATTTAGGAAATTATGACAAGACTACAAAGATGGTGGGTGTACTACAATGGCCTACTGTAAAGCCATTGGCTGCGCATTTAATTGTCAGCGACTGGGGGGGTTCAAACTTCAATTTATTTTGAATGAACCAAAAAATGCCTTCATCAGGTGAAACGCGTAGCTCATTATGATCTCAAAATAAAAAGGATTCTTGTCCTGGGTCTTATGGTTACAGCCATAAATATGTGGCCGTTTTTGGTTGCTTTGATGTACCAGCTTTTGTACAAAGTTTTTATTTTTTGTCTTCAATTTATTTGAACTTTGAATGCAGCACAATGCGTGCTGCTCGCCACATGGGACCAGGCACGACTCTGGCGGATACTGTCTACTTACCAGTACCATCTCCTTTACTTTCTTTCTTTTTTCCCTTATATGTGGATTAATAGATGACTTGTACTTGTATATTTCTCTATTACCATATCTTGATACGTTTTCTGATCCTGTTAATCTTTTTGTATTTTCCTTTGTAATTGTTATTTTAAAACAGTGCCTTGGCGACACATGTCAAATGTCATCCCATTAAAGCCAATTTAATTGGAGAAAGAGTGACAAAGAGGAGTTAATTAGGCTAATTGCTTCAGAAACATGGCTTTGCCTGTGCGAGGAAGCTTTGTTACATTTTATTCTAACAAAAATTTTAAAGCAGTAACTTACAATCGACAAGGGAATTTAACACCGGTTATGCATTCAGACCAACGGCAATCACAATCCAGCAGAGTTTGCGAAGCCGTCCTCACCACCGACAACAGGCAAAGTGCAGTAATGTGTGCTGAGGCATATGTCTTATTGTTTAATGGCTCAATCAGAGTAAAAAAAAAAAACACCTTTATTTCCCAACATGCGCAGTGTAACTACTAATTAATTGGGTTGAGATGAAAAATTTGGCATAAAGGAAGGAACTCACATTTGGGGGGTGGCTGAAAAAATTTAACAATTACCTTCCATTGTTGAGTCGAAAAAAGGTTTTTGTCAGACTCTCCACACTGGACACAGCTTTTTTTTTAGGTCAGACTGCACCCATGTCCGTCTAGCAGGTGATGTCTGTTTCACACAAGCAGATGAGGGGAAAAGGGAATTTGTGTGCGGCGTGTTTACAAGCAACAGCTGAATGAGCGGCCCAGCCTCACAAGATTAGCTTCTGGTGTGACAGACAGCATAATGTGATGCGCACCTCTTGGGCGCAGCGTTAGAGATCGATTTGGATACATTTCTATACACTGACTTTTTATTTTGTGGCGGCAGTGCAGATATTGTGACCATGCACCACAGATGAGCCTATGTATGGGAAACACTGAGATGTATGAATGCGAAGCAGGGCGTTACTGAAAAAGACCATGCATGCTCAGTCTAGAAGTGAGGAAATGACAAAAGTGACACCCCCAAAAAATAAAAAATATGGATGAACTTGAAAATGGAGATATAGAGATCAATAAATATAGACACAGAGTGCGATTGGTCTGATTGGACGTGGACCCTTTTTATGCCTTACGATTTCCAGTTTGTTTGAATTTTGATGAAAATCCACTTCCTGGAATGATTGAGTGAAGAATGTGTTCACCCTCGCCTGGGTGCAGTGGGAATACAGCAAAAGTGCTTCCTCTCCTTAATTGCAACACACTAATCCAACACCCAGTACATTATTCCCTTTGAGGACCCTAACGGCTGCTAAATCAGATGAATTCCAGTTGAATTCAATTGACAACCAAGTTGCAGGAAGCTACTGAGTGAATAACCTGATGCGGAAACTGTCTTGTTGATCTACCTCCCTCTCTCCTCCTGCACTTAGCCCAGTGGGAGCCACAGAGAAAACCATTAGCCCGCAGGAAGACTTATGGACCTCACACCAGTAGATCTATAAACAATGTGCTTATGAGGAAGGCTACAGGTCAGGGCTCTGATATCCCTATGGGAGAGAGAGAGAGAGAGAGACGAGGGTGAGGAAGTGAAGATGAGAGAGACAGACAGAGAGAGGAAAAGAGAGAGAGAGCATATCGATCAGTTCTGTCACTGCTGCTGATCACCTCATAAATATCCCACTAGAAGACAGTTTGGAGACGTCAAGCCATCTAGTGTTAGTCTATCTGGTTAGGAGGAGATTAACTCTAGATTATGGTGATATAGAGGTGACTGCAGTGTAGTCATGGTTTATACCTAGTCTAGTTTATTACGGGGTAGAAGAATGCACTAGTTGCCTGTAGTTCAGTGTTTTTGAACATAACAACCCCCCCAAAAAAACTTAGGGGTTGGGAACCAAAATGGGCAACGGGTTTATGGTGAGTGGGTCCTCATACGACAAGAGTAGTAATGTGTTTTATTGATCCTTGCTCCCAGGGCGAGAGAATAAATCTCTCAATCTGAACCCAAGCTTTTAAAGTGGTATGTGCCTTGGTTAGCTGTTAGCAGTGTTCAGTAGCTGCAGCACTTCTCTCTTCTCTTTCATCATATCCCTATTGAGATGAAGGGAAGGATAATTGATTTTGGTCAATAGCTGTGTGTGAAATGCAGTATGGTAAATGCACAGACCTCCAAAGAAGTTACATGAATGGTTAACCACCAGTACTGTCTACTCTGGGGACCCGTAGTCAGCACCACTGTCTTGGTTTGATTTTGAAAACAGAGTTTAAAAGACTGTGCTTGGGTGGGCTTGGGCGTGGGTGAGAGACAGGGAGAGAGAGAGAGAGAGAAAGAGAGAGAGAGCTCCAAGACTGCTCATTGCATGTGATAAAAGTGATGAAGAGAATGAACTGTGACAGAACACATGATGAAAGTGTCAGTGGATGAGGAATATTAAAGATTGATATGGCAGCACCATGCCAATTGACTTGGGATATGTGCCTTATTATTTTGTGTGCTTTGTTTGACTTTGTGCTGCTGCTAGACTATGGCTGTACTTTGTGCACTTGCTGTGTGAAAAGTATTTCCTCCATCAGGACTGTCTGACTGTCTGTCTCTCTGTAGCCATCTCTCCTTCTGTCTCTCTTTAGAATTCCACTTATAAGGAGGGGGCGGCAAACTTTTAACAATACTCATACAAAACTCCTTTCGGTTGCTTTGATAGATATTTCTCTCTGTCTGTAGCTATGTTTCCATCCAACCATCAAGCGAATTTTAACGCACACTCTTGAAATGTTGAAAAAGGGTTTCCATCAGCTGGGTTGAAGGGAATAAATAGGCTTCCTGATTGCCAAACAATCCATGAGAAAAAGTGAAAAAGTCTTTCAAGAATTGATTAGCTCCTGCCAAGCATTATTTATTCAACAGATTAGTTTCCCTCTCCATTTATTGCATAATTTCTTTATTGATTATTTTTTAATAAAAAGGTATAAAATCGTGATATTGAGGAAATTTGATACATTAAAAACTGCAAAAAAGACTTGGATGGAAACACAATACAATCTGGACCCATTGCAATTTTCTCTAGATCTGTATACATTTATATTTATTCTGTTTATTTATTTCTATTATTGACTTCCATATCAGTGCAATCAGTCAGGTTCCAACAGAGAACCATGTGCATACTGTATAAATAAGAGACCTATTTCTCAAATCATCTACAGTATGAGGGTGTCTGTCTTTGTAATTGTAAATGCAGCCTGTCAGTAAAGTGTGTGTGCTGGTGTGTGTAACCCTAGCCCCTTTCAAACATGCAGCCTGTTCCATTAATGTCACGGCATTGGGGTCATGTGTGAATGGAGCCGGTGTCGAAATGCCGTCAAATCAGTTCCTGCAATTTCCCTGCTTAAGACGTTGTAACATTACTGGTAAAGTTCTGGAACGACTGTATGTGTGAACAATGCCATAACATTACCGGCACAAGCACGCACAACGTTAGGACGCTCTGACGTAGGACGCTCTGTTGTCCAACTGTGAGCCAATCACAAAGTTCTCAAGGAGGTGACGAGTTAATTCCGCCGGCTGTGCCGTGTAAAGACCGCATGAAGGAGGGAAATACAAACCACTATACAACAGGCTGGAGCTTTTTTGACTAAGGATTGGCAAAAATGTAGAATTGAACAGACGTGGAAATAAGAGAGCTCCACATGAGCAGCATAACAGGCAGCATAGCACTGTGCCAAGCGACTTCCCCCGCCTTGTTTTCAAACTGCAGTGACTCCGGCGCGAAGGTTCAACGTAATTTCCGGTAAATGACAACAGCGGAATTTACCGGTATTTCCAGCGTTGTGTGAATGTTAGCGTTACGTTAAAAAGGCAGAAAGACATGTCTTTTATGTGAATACAGAAACTGCTACCTTTACTGGAAAAACGAATCCGGCAATGTTACGGGATTCATGTGTAAAAGGGACTTACGCTTCCTTTTGTCTCTTTCTCTCTGAATCGGCCCAATTAAAACCGATAGCGAGGTACTTTTGGGTTGAGTATGTTTTTGCTGAGTCTTGGTGAGGTTTCAGTTGAAAATACCAGACCCTCACATTACTAACAGGCATCTCTATGACGCACCAAGTCAAGCCTGTACGCTATGTATTATTAATGTTAGAGCTGACAACAGCTTTCTAGGTCCTTCTGTCTGACTGATGATGTTGATGCTCCCCTTTACTGCCTGTTTAACGGCCACCCTGTATAGCTACTCTCCTAGCTTTCTCTATGTTTGTTTGTTTATTTCCCTCTGTTTCTTTCTGTCTTCCTTTCTTTCTCTCTGTCTTTCTCTCTCCAACTATCTTTACTTGGTTTTGTCTTTCATTTGTGTGCTTTACCACAATTATTACACAGTTGATCTGTACACTTTCTTTCTTCCTTCCCCCTCTCCTCCCTCTTTCTTCAGGATGACTTCCTCTTCAGTGTCTCCATTGTGAGTGGGGTCATGTGTGTTGTGCTGGCTGTGCTCAAGTTCATGCTGGGAAGAGTGCTGACTAGCCGGGCGCTCATCACTG
>OMLI01025794.1:0-11052 GCA_900302605.1 Rondeletia loricata | reverse complement strand
CACACACACACACACACACACACACACACACACACACACACACACACACACGCACATACACACACACAACCCTTCATCTGTGCTTCAGATGGCCTGGGTTTTGAACTGCCCATGACGTTCCCCGTGGGTTTTGACCTGCCCATGACCTTCCCCGTGGGTTTTGACCTGCCCATGACACACCGCCATGCAAATTTTCAGCCCAATCCGACCTGGGGTGTGGGCATGCATTAAAGACACACAGACACCTTCAACTTTATTATGTAGATCTAAAGTCTGCACGCTGCACTGATCCCATGAACGAATTTATTACCAACTTTTTCTATGTCTTCTTCATTAGTCACCTGCGTTGAGCCTGGATGTGCATTTCCGTGACTTTTACTTTAGATATTTAACTCTGGCCTTTACTGTACTTTAGATATTTAACCACAGCAATACACCATTGGGTAAGAAGAAACTCTTTACCATTTAAAGGTGATATCTTAGATTTTCTTGTACTGGGAAAGGCTGTTCCTTATGATAATAAACCACTGCTGCCACAAATGCTGTAATTGTAGACTGAACTAAATGAAGGGAACATGACAGGGGTCTACCTTGACGCCCGGCTGCTTTCTAATGACGACTTGGCTTGACGGATTATAAAGCTGCAATTCTCAGCTCAGCTCCTCTGACAGTTATCTCGTCCTCAGATAAGCAAGGAGAAAGGCCTGAAGAGATTATAACGAGGGCAAAACAAAGAGAAGAGCCCAGGTACCCACAAGAAGCTGCCTGATTGAATTGTTGCAGATTAAAGAGGATAGGATGGATGAGGGCGAGAGAGAGAGAGAGAGAGAGAGAGAAACAGAAAGAGGGAGAAGAACTGCAATGTCATGTCTCAGGATAGTTGCTATAAGTTATTATTTCTAATGAGGATCCACCACATTTCAGAATAAATTACAAAATTCAACATAGACTGGCCCGGGTAGCTAAAAAGCCATATCTGGAATATATCTGGACATTTTTCTGTGTTATAATTAGTGTCTATGGAAAGACTAAGCTCTACAGTCCATAAGATGAGAGCTTCTGCCCCCTGTTGTCAGATCTGCCCGCCCTGGAACAAATAAGCCTTCTCCATTCTGACCATGTCCTTGCCTATTGACCAGCACAGAGAATTAAGTATTGGAGTGAATAATGGCCCACACTGCAAGCCAATTGACCTGCTTCAGGATTATAAGTGTGGAGCAGGAGGGAGCTGGAGACTGAAGGGTACAGACGGAAGTTAAGGCTTGTCCTCTACATCCTGGAGAAGTACAGACAATTAAGACGTTGCGGTCGTTGAACAAAACCCCGAACAGACCTGCGTCTCTGTAACCTGCATTAAATCTCCTCATTACAGCCAGATAATGTAGTTAGGTGACTGCATTTACAAAGTCCTTGTATGACAGTAATGAGGTTTTGGGAGTCTGAAATGCTGACAAAAGTCTGACATTACTGTCTAAGCTCCGTCCTTGGATCCTTCCACCATCCCACAGTCCCATTACACAGTCTGACATCCTCCATTGGTAAACACATCATCCCCCTTTTCAGATTATGTCTCCGTCAACCGTCCGTGGCTGGCCCGGTGCTGCAATTCTTAAAAGCTTTTGGCTGTGGGAAAGGGAATTCTGGTCTATGAGGGAATCATTGATATGCCAGTTAGGTGCCAGCGCTGAATCCGTCTCTGAATGAAACTGCAGGATCAACGTAAGCTGCACTCCAGGCCCAAAACACGCACTCCGTAGGTTGTTGGCTTGTGTTTATCTCCATGATACGCCCTCCGCTCTCTCCTTCCTCCTCTCCTCGCCGGGCAGCCCCCGAGCTGGACCACAATGACGGCTTTCAGAGGACGTCAGTGCCCGTTTGAAGTGCCGCTCTGCTATTTGGGGAGCTTCCGCCGGGAGGAGGGTGGGAGGGGGGGGGAAAAAAAAGATTGGATGTGGAAGCAAAGAAAACCTTCTCTTTATTTGGGGAAGGAAATGAAACGACAACCCCTGGTGACAAACAGATGCTGGCTGCTGCCTCCCTGTAGTCACTAAAAATCATGCAAGACTGAACAGCAGCCTCGGACTTTGAGGATATTTGAGAGAAGGAAAGAGGGAGATCGGAGTGTTTTGAGTTTGTTTTCACGATGATTTTTCTGTTTTTATTTCTCCTATTATTTCTTGTTTCTTTATGCCTACTAAATAATGCCCACGTAGAAATGTATTCTCTTATTGTGCGTCTAGCTGATGCAACATTGGAATCACGTCCATTCACTGATGCTTCTATCTGCTGCACAGATGGACAGTGACATGCTTCATTTACAAGCTGTATGAATTGTGAGTGGGTAATGTTACTAGGAGTATTCATGTAAATCTACAGGCCTGTTCACTTAGCCATTTGTCAGTGGTGAGGACTGTAAAAGTGTGAGGACAGTAAAACACGGCAGATGGATTCAACAAAGCAGTCACACAAAATGTACAGCCTTTAAAATGAGGCAGTTTGGAAAGAAGATGAAAAACCTTCAGGCTGGGGAAATAATTAAATGTCCGTCACAAAGGCATGAAGAGATCCCACAAACAATGAATGAAAGAGATCAAAACAAACAATAGGGAAATAATCCACCCCAGGCTTTATAGCTGTGATCCAAGTCGACTCATCTCACCGCCCTGAGGAAGTTCATACAGTTTTCATCAACTGCAAAATAAAAGGTTTTCGGAGGGGGAACAAGCTGTTGGAGCATGAAAGTGAGCACCGCATGTGATAACCCGTTATTAATTATTGGTTATTGGACTAATGGGCACCTCAGCACCGTTGCTCTGCTCTGTGTAAATGAGCCCACGCTAACTGCAACAGTGCTATGTGAGCGGTTTTTAATACAAAAATAACGCTGTGCATATATCACCCAGGCCGCTACTCATTAAAGCTATAGGAAGCCCTTTGCTGCATGCCCGTGCAGGGTTATCCTCTGGCCATTTACCAAAACCCGATGTTCCATTAAGTGTACATCAATCAGATTTTAAATGATTTGTATGCCCATTAGTGTTTACGGCCCCAGGATTGAGACCGCTCCCTGTGTAATGACACTGAACCGACATGGGAGACAGCCGGAGGGCTCTGAGCAGCAACTGCCTCAGGCCAGAAAGATTCCTGGTACACCTTTTGCCTTAACCTCCTATTTTGAAGGGTATCAGATGAACACAAGCACCAAGCTTGCTTTCCCACCAGAATTTTAATGGCGTCTCCTCCAACATACACGTTTTTGAAGCTAGGGTAAGAAAGCTGTGTCAAGTTTACCTCCGTAGTGAGCGCTGGAGTGTTTACACACCTTTTCTGCAGGAACCATTTCGACACATAAAAACACGCCGGAGTCCGTTTTCCTCCCCATGAACCGGTAATGAAAGACGACACCGAAGGCAGTGGGAAGAGCAGCCGGGAGGGAATTTAGCCTTTTGGTGGATGTCCTTCAATGTCATCTTTTTAGCATACTGTAGTAACGAAACATCCAAGTCAACAATCGAACCTGTAGAGGCAAATTCATATTTCAGACCTCTCCATAAAACTCCATAAAAAGCATAATTTCCTAACATCCTTGGGGAAACATCCTAGAACTTCAAATTGTATTTCCTCAAACTTTTCCAAAGTGTTGCAAGTATCAGTCAACTATTGAATCACCTCCTCAAGACTGTCCTCTATATGGAAATAGGAGGTTGGGAAAAAGCGAACTTCTCCCTGGTTAAAATCAATTATTCACAGTCATCTCCAGGGATACGCAGGCCCCGGCGGTTCCCTAAGGCCATTCGAAGTGTGTGTTTGTGTGTGTGGAGGGTTCAGGCTAAACCCTTTAGTGTGAGCAGCTCTCAGGAGGATCAAGGGTGTAACCCTGTCCGCCACAAGCATCTCTTCCATAACTGGACCCTGTTGAGAAAATGGGTCTCTTAGACCTGCAGTTCCACATCCACTTACATGTTAATTAACAGTAAATGTATCTGAAATTCTTATTAAATGAACACAAATTTAACCTAAATCAATCAATACTCTCTATCACATACTGTTTTGTTACACACAAATATACCAACACTGACCTGTAAGTATCTGAATAACCTAAATATTATGACCCTAAATAATCAAGCCTTTATGTCTCCTTATAGTTTGGTTTCAGAATATCAAACTGGTAGGGACTTATACATTATTGTCTCATTTAAGCTTCTTCACAAGTAAACAAATCAGTAGTTACTAGTAAACAATCAAGTTATTTACTATGATATTTCCTCAGCTTTATTTATTGCACGTTGCTGTGCCCTTAATGTGAGGTTAGTGATACATTTCAGATTAATGAGCCGTAACGTTTGGTCAATTAGCGGCCTGTAATTTTATACGTTACTGAATTATTAATAAGAGATTCTTACATAAATGCAAATCTCTAAAAGTGAGTTTTAATCAGTAATCTAAAAGATGACACTGATGCAGCCTGTCTGCGCTCCTCAGCAGGTTATTCACCGGACCCGACTAGAGGCAAAAATCCATTCAGCCTTTTTTTAAAGATACAATATGCAGCTTTTCACCTTGAGTCAGCCAAGTGTTTGCTAGTCCTGCCCTCCTCCCCCTTAGTTGGTCGATTTCCCACCCCTACACTTGTCACTCATCATCCTGATGAGCTGTCAACCTTGAAACAGCATCTAGCCTAAGGCTGAGGCAACAGACGTCCATAAAGCCTCCACAGGCGTTGAAGAAGCAGACGACGCACGCAGCCAATCTGCAATAAAAAAATCAATGTGTATGTTCACTCATGTCTGACCAGACCCGTCTGACGCATGTTTAGCCTTCCTGTCAATTATTTTCTTTCTGCTTTCTGACATTGTTGTTGACGCTGTGATTTCCCTGCTAACAACACCTTGATAGCCACAGCCTCACTGCTGGCCACGCCCACATATATCCTATTTATTATCATTTGTACGTGAAAAAAGTAGCATATTGCAGCTTTAAATGTGTCCGTCTTAAGCTAGCCTGATTCAGTGTGGAAATCCTTTCATCTCTGAAATAATGACCTTTGAGCTCGTCAGTTTTTCTAGCACTGTACAGTTTGTCTCAACGGTTCACCTTGATAATCAGTGTGCAGTTTTGCGTTGCTCTCATTCTGAATCACACTATGTGTTTACTTACAGTGGAAGACAATCACAGCAGTCAATAAGGAATGACAGCCACGCACCTTCAGCTGATGTTTGGCAGCTGTTGACAGCTCCTCTCCTCTCCACTGCACCACATTGGGATACCTCCTGAATACAAAACAGGCAATCTTCTACCTCCAACTCCCTCTGTCTGTATCTTAACGCTACATTACTGTGGAGAGTGACCCAGAAATGTATGGCGCGGAAAATGGATTTGGACGCTGACCCGCCACGCGTTATTCTGTAGCAGTCTTCCTCAGCGTGGCCCCCCCACACGGGTTCCCACCGTGAGGCAGAATTACCAGACCATGATAAAAGAGAAAGAAGAGAAGCAGGGAAGGCGGGGAGGAATCGTAGCTGTTGGTTCTGGCAACTGATATTTGCATGCAGTCACTCACTGCCACGCTCATCTTGTTATGGAATAGTATAGCCACCCGTGTGGCATGACTTAATTGCATCATTCATTTTATAGTCGGTGTATTTTTCTGATTAAACGTCCCTTTCCCCGCATTTCTTGCTCGATTATGTTCATAATGGAAATGTAAAATGTAATCAATGTTATATGTCAATTTTAACCTGCTTGTATGAATTAATTGTTGCCTATGTACGGAATGTAAATGTTGGAATAAATTTACCTCAACATGGGTACAATTCTTTGCTCTATTGTTTTTGTTTGTCTAATTCCCTGTAAGACATACTGATACGTTGCATACAAAAACTCTGATTAGATTACTCCTGAGGCTTGGATTACTGTATGCATACATTCTGAAAACAATGCTTTAAAATGTAAATGATATACTGTACCTCTTTTTATGCCTTTCACATTCAACAAGACATGAATAATATTTCATGCTACTAATTGTTGTGCGATGCTTAGGTGTGCTTTTACTGCAGAAATCTATTTTTAGCCTCCTGACTTTGCTTTTAAGAATCAGTCTTACAAAGACTGAGGTGAAATTACTCTGCCTGCAAAGGCCTACGGGCTTCCAGCCGCCGCACGCCTGTCAGAGGCACAGTCGGAGGAAAACAGTGGGCGCCAGTCTGATTTCCCCGATACCCGTGAAGGGCAGCCCGGTGCCCTTGTTGTGAGAGGAAGCGCTGCCTCTGGGCAAACTGGAGGCGATGCTAGCAGGTGTGCCAGACAGACGGATGGGTGCAGCGCTCCTAATTCTTGCTCGTTTTTCCAGGAGCCCTTCAGACGCCCCATGTGCAGACGCCCCATGTGCAGATGCACTGCTGACTGATGGATTTCCAACAAACAGTTGTTCAATACAGCCACTCAATGGGTCCTGTCCATCACGTCCTGCCCCCGTCCCCAAGCCCCTCCTCACAGCAACCTGTCTCCCAGGTAAACAGCCTGTGGTCAATGCTCCCCCTTTTGTAAAAGACTCAATTTCTCTGCGACACCATGCCTGCGTGTTCACGGCCAAGTATCGACACGGATGGACCTAGTGCTGTTTCCTGTTCCAGTGCTTGTGGTCCACTCAATCTGTGCCCCATAGTAACATGTTGCATAATTGTGGCACACTTGACTCCGTGGGAAGCTACCCAACAATCATGCACCACATCCGGTCCATTGCTTCAAAGGAAAAGATGTTTCCCTGCACTGATACAAAATCATGTTTTTGGGTGTTATTGAAATTAGGGGTGTCGCGATATACCGGTTTTGCGATAATCGTGATATTTAAAAACTGAAAATACTAATATCATGTAAATAATCCAGCCACGATATATCTTGGCTGGATTATTTAACTTCATGTGACTGTTTCAATTGATAATCTGATGAATCTTATTTATTGACTGCCATGAAAAATTCATTGTAATCAGTTGCTTTCAGTTTTTAAAGAGAAAACAAACAAACATTGGAGCAAAATAAAGTTAAAGATGCATTTTAAGTGATCGCATAAAATGTTTTATGATTGCTATAGATATCGCGATAATATCGTTATCGTGATATTTTTTGCCATGATAATCGTATTGTGAAAATTTTATATCGTGACAGCCCTAATTGAAATCTTTCATCACATGAAAAGAGTTAAAGGAGTATTGAGTCATCTATGACCTCTATAGGATCAGTGGGAATTGCGACAACATTGGCAGAAGTTGTCTCCTCCTACACAAGTCTCTGGCACAGCTGTCACCCCTCTCACCCTCCCGTCCCCCTGGAATTGACACAAACAATCAAGTCGCACTTTCACAGCAGAGACGAGTAAAGCTTGCTAATTAGAGCAGAGATCCAACAGGAATGTCTGGTAAAGAGGAAATATATCACAATGCAAAACTCTGTAGTAATGATACTGCTTTGTCATGTGCTTTTTTTGGGCTCAAGAATGAGGCTCAGTAATCGTTGAGTCATTGGTATCGATCAATAACCCACCTGTCGCCGATATATCCTGGTCGTCGCATCTCCCAAAGACAAGTTGGAGATTAGAGAAAGAAAGAAAAAAACCTGCCTTCTCTTGCCTTTGGGACAGACAAATTCAATCTTGCTTCTACTGGTAGACCCGCTTCAGTGCTCTGCCCGCATTGAAGAGGACAAAGCTATTGCTGTCAGGATTCGTGTTCGGTCGTTCAGACTACAAAATCTGTACCGCTGTTATTATTATTGCTATTTGACATTTACAAAATGACTATATCGTACATACAGCGGACAACTTTATATTAGATTGTTCCTGCTCTCTCAACAGCAGGGAGCCGTGAACTGTGAAAGAGAACAGGTCAGAGGTACTGCAGGTTCCCATACAGCTGTCTCATAGATGCATTAGTACAGGCACACACACACACACACACACACACACACACACACACACACACACACTGGTGCTCTGTTGCTGAAGCCGTGCCACTATAATAACCCAGCTTTGATTGTAGTGAACCAAATACATTTCTTGGTCAGCATACCAATAATATGTTGTGCTGGTTGTTGTATGGAGGGGATATGATGAATCATAAATATTCCTGTATCCACTGTTGATCAAATAAATCACTCAGTGTTTTACACCAAAAGGGTCGTAGTATTCTCATATTTTGCAGTTGAAGTATTCCCAACATTTGATGTTTTCAAAACAATTTGGTATTTGTATTCCAGTGCGGTGAGTCGAGGTGTTGGAGCTTTGCAGGAATAGGAGAAGTGTAAGCTGTCTGAGCTAGCGGTCTGTCCTGATCCTGCAGCGCTCCCCGTGCCTCTGCCTGGCTGTGTTATCCTGTCCAATAGAAATGGACAGTCAGAGGCTAATGTATTTCTGCCTGCTGGGGAATATGAAAGCGTGTGCCTTGCAGGAGGGTGAGGAGCCTTCAATAGAATGGAAAAAGGTAAGCCCCCCTGAAATGGGCTGTCCTCTCCATCTCCGAGTGGAGATTAGGGAACTGTCGCTTCATCCCTGGGGGATTCAGGTTACCGGCAACTCTGACTGTTTAAAATATGGAACTTGGGCACAACTTCTAAAGTTTTATATACATACAGCTTTGTTCTGGAAAAACTACCTTTGAAAGATCAGTCCAAGGGAGACAGGGTTTATCTACAGCTGGGGAACCGCCGCACTGCGTCTGTCACTATGGCAAAACTAAATCCTTAGTATTCGCAGGGGGGTCCTTGTTTCGCCCTTGGTGTGTGTTGTCGTTTGCAACTACACGATGAAATGATGGTGGGGGAAATGTGCTTCAAAGCAACGTTTCAACAACATTTCACAAGATTACAAAGAATGAAAGTAGCCCAAACTTGCCTCATAATGACAAGCATCCATTGATTCTACAAGGAAGTAGTCAGGCTGTACATTAGTCTACTTGTCATTTATTAAGTGCATTTGCCCCACGAGGACACACCGCCAGGGAAACCCATATTTTAGGTAATGTAATAAACGGTTTGTTAACAGTGCTCTCTCTAGCTGGCTTGTACTAATGTCAACAATATGGCTGCAGCAATTTATAAGACATCATGTGAATACTACGGATAGGAAATCTATACGTCGGACTGCGAAACCCCAACAGTGTTGATACAGGACCTTAACCGTGCAGTCAAGCTAACGCCGATACTCCATCTGACAAAGTCACCTGACAGCTGTGGTTATGGAAGAGACAGTCAGTCTGAGCTGGTCATGCCTAAGTGATCTCCATTGATTTGGGTTCCAGCCTAACAGTCAATGTCTCAGTTCCAGCTCCGGCGCTCACATGTGTCAATCACAGCCTGAGACAAGGCCTTCACCACGTTTGGTACTGTGAATCAATAGAACATCACTGACTGCTATCGTGGGGTGAACGAAGCCCTTGTGAGGAAGTGAATGAGACAGAGGGGGAAATCTCAGACATGATATCGTTAGTCTGGAATTGACAGTGGTGACGGTGACCGACATGTTGGAGGAGGCCGACGTGCTTCCTGCCATCGTAGGAAGTTCATAGTTGCATCTATGAATCTTGAACAAGCAACTGCTCCTCGCTATTTCATTCCATAACAAGTGAAACATGTCGTCGGCCCCCACGAATGATGCAGGAAGTCCTTGGGCAAATCAGTGACAAGATGCATCTTCCCTCCAAGTTTAATCAAAATCAGACCAGCGGTGTCTGAGATATTGCGTAGGGGACAATGAGATATAAACCATTTAAAAAAGAAATTCTAGGATAGAATAATGTGTTTTCTCAATATTTACTCCTCAATTTCAGGTTTCAATTATTTCCCAATACAGACAGTAGCATTTTTGAACGAAATCCTTCATTACATGAACACATCAACACCCGTCACGGAAGTATTCGCCAGCTGGACCGCTTCCACTTTCAGTCGGGGCGAATGAGGAAAAACCCCCACTCCCAAACTCATTATGATTGGACAGGTGTTCTGGTGGGGACGGTCCAAAACCAACAATCACTTCTTGGACAGTCACTGACAGCCACTGCTGGGCCTTGTAACGGCGCCGAAGACATTCTGCCAGTGCCACTCGACGTTATTTTGGCAAGCTGCTGTGATACGTTCTGCTGTAACTGGCTGTGGTGGGTTGACAGTGCTTGCTAACGTTTTATGGCTCTGGGAGTGGGAAACTGATTTCAAATGTAATGAATTCACTTTTAATAGGTTACTTGATTACGTCGCTTGAAGAGGTTGTAACTTGAAGTGCCTTTACTCAAATTAGTAAAGGCGTGTGTGTGTGTGTGTGTGTGTGTGTGTGTGCAGTCTGGCAGGCTGGATAGGGATAAGAGAGGAGAAAGTTTCTCTCCAGCAGATGTTCACCACCTCAGTTGTCCAGGCCAACCAATCCAATAAAACCAAACCACAACACGGCCTTATGGGTAGTGCCCAGGTGGGTGGACACACACGCCTGTGCACAGATGTCACACGGAGGAAGGGGGTTGGACATTAGAGCAGACACCCTGCTGCCTGCCATGTGTGGAGTCAAGATGGAATGTGTGTGGGTGTATGTTAACGTGTCGGCACACAGTACATACATTTGTGCAGTATTTAGTAATTATCCTGTATGATTGAAGCATTTCATTCCAAAACAAGATATCCACCATTTGGACATGTTACCCCACGTTCACAAGGCACCGGAAGTCCGTTCATTTCCGATATTGACAGTCAACAAGCTTGTCGGCAGAGTAAAGTTGGCCACAGCGGAACTTTTCACGGTCATCGGTCGTCAAACAGCCAATCAGATTTGTGTGCTTCCCCTTGTTTCCCTACCGATGTGATTTCGTTTCACGAGCAATAGTTCTGCCTGGCAAGTTCAAAACGGACAACTGGTCCGAATAGAGCGACCCATCGCAGTGTGAACGTGGGGTAAGATGCTCAGTCTCACTAAATGCTTGCTAGCATGAAAGTTAAGCACATTATGAGGCGTTATAAGACCTTTTCTTACAAAATATTTAGTTTTTGAGGATAGATTCACCTTTGTTTTTGAAAGTT